>JACDOX010000173.1:1206179-1217379 GCA_014549065.1 Cardinalis cardinalis
CCCGGGCACTGGACGCTGCTGGGCACCGCGGGTGCAGCGCAATCSCCGGCACAACCCCGAGCCCCCAGGGACACGCGGGGCTCGCCCGGGGACGGTGCCCGGAGCGTGCCCCACACCGGSGGCACCGGAGCGCCGTGCCCGCCCCAGCCCATTGTGCGGCGGCCCCAAATCCCTTTCTTCCTCCTCCTCCTCCTCCTGCTGCCGCCTCCCAGCACGGCCATTGCTCGGGTCCTACCTCGGCGCCGCGCTGCCCTCGCTCAGCGCCCCGCTACGGCCGGGGGGGGTCCCCGGGGGGCCATCCGCGTCCCCATCGCCGCCGCAGCCCGGCCCCTTCCCTTCCCTTCCCTTCCCTTCCCTTCGCTCCGGAGCTCCCGGCTGGCACCAGCCCGGCTCCGCCGAGGCTGCGGCTCCCACGCATGACCAGCATGGCAATGCCCGCCCCCCGCAGCCCCCTCCCCAGCACAGCCAAGCCCCTGCGCCCAGTCTGCCGATTGACTGGGGTTGGGGAGGGCTGTGCCAACCCGGCTGTGCCCACCCGGCTGTGCCAACCCGGCTGTGCCCACCCGGCGCACGGCACTGCTCGGCCTCCCAGCCTGGCCAGCACGGATGGGGACCCCTCCCACGGCACAGGACACCCCCAGTGCTCGCTCTGTCCCCATCACCCGGTGGCGCTGACTGAGAGCGGGAGTGCTTGGCCGTGGGCACGAGCCCCACGGGCACCCGCGGGCACCGGGACCACCCCGCGCTGTCTGTGCCCCCCGCGCCCCCAGCAGCGCCTGTGCCCGGCCCGGCCCGGCCCGGCGGGGCAGGGCACGGGGTGGTGGCCCTGCCACCCGCCCCACTGCCGCAGTGCCCCACGGCGCCTGCGTCCCCCCGCGCCGCAGCCTCCCCCGCGTGTGCCAGCCGGCGCTTGCCACCGCCGAGGCTGGAGCGGCAGCTTGCGACGGCCCAGGCTGCGAGGGACCTGCTGAGACCGTGTCCGTGCGCCACGCAGCCAGGGGACAAGGGACATGTGGGCAGGGGCCGGCCTGAGCCAGCCCGGGCGCCGGGAGATGATGGAGCTGAGCACCCCCATTGCCATGGCAACGGCATCCCGGCGCGGGAGCCACCCCGCACCCTGTGCCCGCCGGGTGCCAGAGTGAAGGCAGGCTCGGGGACAGCRCTGTCGCATGTCCCAGCTGCCCCTGCGCCCCCTGGGCCGGGSTGTTCCTCGGAAGTGGTGAAACAGCCGCGGATTTCCTGGTGACAGCGGTGACACCCGGCTGGGGGCCTGGGGGAGGGCGGGATGCCCGTTCCGGGGGATCCACCCCCCCGGCACCGACCGTGCCAACAGGGTGTTCACAGGCTGGCAGCGACGGGGGWGGGAGAGGACCCCGACAGCGACTGCAGCCCTCACCCCCGGGAGACATCACCCCCGTGCCCCCAGCCTGGCAGCCCTCCCCAGCCCCCGCCAGCCTTGGCACTCGCCAGGACAGATCCAGAGCCAAGCGGTGCAGCCTCTGGAGCCATCCCGGGTGCTGGGCACTGCAGCAGGGAGCACTGGGATGGGATATCCCGGCTGCTGGGCACGGCAGCAGGGAGCAGTGGGATGGGATATCCCGGGTGCTGGGCACTGCAGCAGGGAGCAGTGGGATATCCCGGGTGCTGGGCACGGCAGCAGGGAGCACTGGGATGGGATATCCCGGGTGCTGGGCACGGCAGCAGGGAGCACTGGGATGGGATATCCCGGGTGCTTGGCACTGCAGCAGGGAGCACTGGGATGGGATTTCCCAGGTAATGGGCACTGCAGGAGGGAGCAGTGGGATATCCCGGGTGCTGGGCACTGCAGCAGGGAGCACTGGGATGGGATATCCCGGGTGCTGGGCATGGCAGGAGGGAGCAGTGGGATGGGATATCCCGGGTGCTGGGCACGGCAGCAGGGAGCAGTGGGGTATCCCGGGTGCTGGGCACGGCAGCAGGGAGCAGTGGGATGGGATATCCCGGGTGCTGGGCACGGCAGCAGGGAGCAGGTGGGATTTGGTGCTTGTCTCCCCCAGCTCCCCGGGGTGGTCTCCGGGGTGCAGCCCCCACAGAGGGGCTCAGCCACTGCCCTGTGCCCTGCCAGGGGCAGCACCAGGGACACAGCCACAGCCAGAGGGCACATCCCGGGTGACACTGGCAGCTGCAGCCCCCGCTGCCTCCCCCACGGGTCCGGAGCCCCCCCTGGCCCTGCCCTCAGCGCCAAAAGCGCCGCTGGCCAYGGCCAGCAGCCGGGCGGCCACGTGGGAGCTCTTTGCATCCCCACGGAGCCCCGGGGCAAATGGCTCCTGCAGCCAGACCTGTTCCAGGACTCATCACGGATGCTCTTATTTTCCAGACGGGGACAAGTAATCCCGGGTCCGTGGTCTCCTCCGTGGATTTTAATTACCGATGCAGGGTTAATTGGCCAGCTCCCCGGGAAGCCTGTAATAAAGCTTCTAGGGTGGAGGGTGCTGGGAGAGGATGAGCTGGGACAGGAGCTCCCCGTCCGGCTGCTCACCACYGCTCCAAACCGATCCCGGGCACGGGATGGGGAGAGCCGGATCTGGGTCCAGCACAGGGAGCTGACCCCTCCGGCACAGGGATGGAGGCTTTGGGCATGCACCCACGGCCCCGGCCACACCGCAGCTCTGCCTGCCCGGCTGACCTGACCCAGAAACACCAGTGCCTCTCCCAGTGCCAAACACAACCTCAGGGGACAGTGACAGTCCCCATCTGCAGCCAGACTCGGAGCCAGCCCGCCCGTCTGGCCGTGGGAGCCACGGGCCGGGGCTGGGGTGGCTGGGGACCGTCGGGGAGCAGAAGCAGAAGTGAACCATCGAGCGAAACCCTGCGCCTGCAGCGCTGCTGGGGACAGGGGACAGGGGACGAGCCACCCGGCCCCGGTGGCAGCAGCCCGYGCCCGCACACCGCCCTGCCCGCCGCCACCCCGCCATCCCTACCTGGGCGAGCCGGCCGGAGCCGGGGCTGCTGCCGCCGAGAGCTGGTCACCGGGGCCAAATGGCTCCTGGGGTGCGAGGCAGAGGGCGGCTGCTGCCCACGGCTCCTCCTCCGCTCCTCCTCCTCCTCGCCCCGGGCCCTGCGTGGGCGACCCGGCGTGGAAGTGAAATGCGGCGGCCGGCGGCTCGCTGGAGCTTCCTCCTGCGGGCGTGGGACCCACCGCGCCCCGGTGCCCCGGGGCCACCACGGGTGTCAGCGGCTGGGGGCCGGGCYGGCCTCCCGGGAGAGGAAACAGCACCATCCCACCTCTTCCTGGCAGAGAATCCGCCGTGCCCAGCAGCGCCTGCCAGCCCCCTGCCAGCCCCGGGCCATCTGCAGGGCAGCCGGTGCCACCCGGCTCCTGTGTCCCCCCAGCCTGGGCTCGGCTGCCGGCCACCAACACGGCTCTGTCCTGAGCATGTCCCCTCATCACCCCGGCTCCACGCCCCCATTTCCCCGTCACCCCAGCTTGCTCTTGAGCACCGCGTCCCCRTCACAGCCCTGAGCACCGTCCCTTGTCTCCCTGTGACTCTGGCTTGGCCTCAGGCACCGTGTCCCCATGATCCCAGCTCAGCCCTGAGCRCAACTGCATCACCGCAGCTTGGTCCTGAGCACCGTGTCCCTGTCGCCTCCTCTTAGCCCTGAGCACTTTCCCTTTGTGCCCCCATCAGCCCGGCTTGGCCCCAAGCACCGCGTCCCCATGTCCCTGTCACCTTGGCACTGTTCCAACTGCTGTCCCTTTGTGTCCCCATCACTCCTGCCTCAGGCCTGAGCACTGTCCCTCAGTGTCCCCATCACCCTGAGCACTGTCCCTCAGTGTCCCCATCACTCGGCTCAGCCTCGAGCTCTGTTCCCCCGTGTCCCCATGACCCGGGCTGTCCCCAGCCCCATCCCTGGCCCGGGGAGCCGCGGGCAGCCGGGCAGGCTGGGCAGCAGGGCCAGGGGCATTGCTGGGGGATGATTCAGCGCGGCCCGGAGCAGATGTATGGATGCCTTCCCCGCGTCAGTACTTAGGGCCCGGCCACGGCGGCTCCGCCACAGCGCAGCGAGACGGGCGAAGAGCCCCGAGCACCCAGCCGGGGAGCAGCGGCGCTGCCGCGTCCCGGCCACCCCGGCGCCCTCCGGCCSGCCCGGAGCAGCCGCTGGGGAAAGGGACACCCGGGGCCTGGGGACGGGCACGGGCTCGGCAGCGCCCAGCCCGGCCCGGCGGGAGCCGAGGGCGCGGGAGCCGCGCCGGGATCCGGGCAGCGCTCCCCGCGGCACCGGGCGCACGCCGAGCACGCCCCGCTCCGCCTGGCCCCCCGCCACCCGCCGCGGCCCGCGGGGAGGGAGGAACAGGATCCAGCGCCGTGCCAAGCCGGGAGGGATGCGAGGGGAAGAAAGCGCTGGACGCGGGACAAGATCGCGGCGATAGGAGGGCGGCACGCGCGGGGCCGGCGCGATGGGGCACCCGAGCCCCGAGCTGCTCCCGGCGCCGGGCGGGGCGGGCGGCTCGCCAGGCACCGCGGGGACGGGCGGGCCGGGAGCGCCGCCAGCCCCGCTCGGCTCCTCCGGCCCCCCACAGCCGGCGCGGGGAGCSGCGAGCAGCCCGTCCCCAGAGCCGCCGTCGCTGCTCGCTCCTCCCGGCATCGGCTCCCGCGGGGCTTTGGCAGCGCTGCGCCCGCCGAGCGGGGCCCGACGGAGAGAGGGACGGGGACAAGAACGAGTCCTACCGTGCTCCGGCGTCACCGCTGCCCCGCTGCCGTCCGCAGGCTCGCCGGGAGCCGCTGCCACCACGCAGGGTCCCCGCGGTGCCACCTGCCCGGCGCTGGGGAGGGGGCCCAGGCCCGGCAGCAGCACCAGCCCCCCCGGGAAGGCGGGCTGGGAGCTCACCTGCACCGTCTGCGGCTGCGACACCAGCCTGAAGGTGGCCGCCTGGGGGGCTGGCAGTGGTGGCAGCCCCGCTGCCCTCCCCTCAGCCAGGGCTGCCTCCCCCGGTGCCCAGGGCTGAGCAGGGGCCCGGCGGGACGGGCCGGGGCTGAGGGTGACCCTCGGCTGCGGCCGRGACCCCGCGCGGGGAGCCGGGGGCAGCCCCGGCGCTGTCTCTGTGCCGTCGTACGGGGGCAGRGCGGAGGAGGAGGATGAGGAGGAAGGCTGGCGGGCGCGAGGCTGGGCTGCAGAGCTCTGGGTGCCCCAGGGCTGGGTGCCCAGGCCCGGCTCCTCGGCGATGTGCAGGTCCAGCGCCGGCAGGGAGCCGTGGCTGGCGGCGGCCCCGCGGAGGGGATGATCCAGCTCCGCCGGGAAGACGCTGCCGTGGGACGGGACCTTCTTCAGGCCGGGGCTGGCGGCCGGGGGGCTGCCCGGGGGCTGGGGGGGCGCGGTGGGCGCGGGGCTCTCCAGGCTGGAGGAGGAGCTGCGCTGGCTCTCCCCGTCACTGCCCGGCCCCGTGGCCAAGGCCTGGCGGCTCTGGAAGGAGGCGGCGCGGGCGATGCCGGGGCCGTTGGCTCGGCCGGTGGCCAGGCCGGTGCCGAGCCGGGTCCGCAGCACGGGGCTGGGCACGGGGCTGGGGCCGGGGCCGCTGCCCGGGCGGGGTTGGTGGCCCGGCTGCAGGGGCTGGCGGCTCTCGCCTGAGGACAACAAGGAGCCGGGAGCCTCGTCCCCATCTTCTGCCTCAAACGACTTCTTGAGCGCTGGGGACAGAGAGAGAGAGAGACGGTGGCACCTGAGCGGTCCCCGATGGCACCCGTGCCCTGCCCTGCCCCRTGTGTGTCCCCCACCTCCCAGAGGTGCCCCTGACTATGAGCCCGTCCCACCGGGGACCCCCGCCCTGCGCCAGCTCCTCCCCAGCCCTGCTGTCCCCGAGGGTTTTATCATTGTTCCCCGGTTGATCTGGCCGCTGCTGCCGGCTCCCCTCGCAGCACACTGCCCGCTTTATTCCCCCTGAAAGGGATCCGGCCGAGTAACCGGATCCCCGCCTGACCCTCTCCCCTCTCCCCCTGCATCCATCCCRGCAGCCGGGGAGGATTCCTGCCCTTTCCCGAGCCTTAACCCTGGAGCCCGCTGATGGCAGCGCCATCGCCACGCTCGGGGACTGTCACAGCCCGTTCTGGCGCTGCTGCTGCGCCTCCCACGCGGCTTCACAGCGGCCGCGAGCCCACGGCACAGCCCCGGTGCCAACGAGCCCACACGGGCCCCTCGGCCCCCCGGGGTACGGCAGCGCTGGGCCCGCTGCAAAGCTCCTGCTGCTCCCCCTGCGGGTGGCACAGAACCCCACGGGGGTGACCCCCGTGAAGGCCCCGCGGTGCAGCCGCCCCCTCCTTCCCCCGGCCCCGCTGGAGGCTCCCCAGGAGCCGCTGCCCGCGGGGCTCCGCACGGTGCCGCAGCCGGGAGAGCGCGGGGGGCCCCGGCTGCCCCCGGAGCCTCCCTSGCCCTCGCTGCCGAGCGGCTGCTTCCCCCCGGGGGGCTCCGTGGGGGCGGCCCGCGCTGCGCCCCCGCATCCTCTCCGCGTGTGCCAGCCTGTCCCGGCACCCACGGGCTGGCACCGGCCCGCCCTCAGCCTCCTCTTCCTCGGCCGCGGTGCGGGGGCAGCGGGGGCTGAGGGTCCGTCCCTGTCCCCTGCCCTGTGCCCGGGCAGGGCAGGGTCAGAGGCCGGGCCCATCACCGCTGTCCCCAGGGCAGGGAATGGTCCGGCCCTGCCCCACCGGGGGCCACGGGGTCACGGGGCCGGCGACCCCCTCCCCACATCCCTGTCTGTGCTTTGTTACCGCCCAAAATGCCTCCTTTTACCCCAAACCCGCCTCTGGCTSCTGAGCCGGCCTCATCCAGGTGTGACGGGCAGGGGGAGAACGAGGGGATGCAGGGCCAGGTGGGGGTGGCAGGCGCTCGGAGGGGGGCGGAGGGCGAAGAGGGGTCGGGGAATGGCCGGGGGTGAAGGTGGGGTGGCAGGAGGTGCAGGGGGAGATGTTGAGAGGGGTGGCAGGAGGTTTAGAGGGGCGGTGGGAGGTGAAGGAGCGGCGGCAGGAGGTTCAGGGGGGCTGGGGGGGATGTGGGGGTTTGGCGGGGCTGGGGGGGGTCCCCGGCAGCGGCGGGGTTAAGGTGCCCGGGGTAGGTGCACACATTCCTCCCCGGCGAGGGCAGCAGCAGCCCCCGGGTCGGGTTTCGCCTCCCGGCCCCGGCCCCCCCCGCAGCCCCCGGCCCGCGGGCAGAGCGCGCACACGCGGGGAGCGCGCACGGGGACACCGCGAGCTCGGGGGGTCCCGCACCTTCCCCCGGCCCCCGCAGCCTCGGCCGCCCCCCAGAGCAGCCCCGCACCCCCCGGGCTGGGGCCAGAGCAGCCCCCACGGTGCCCAGCGCTGGGGTCACCCGTGTCCCCACCATGTGCAGCCCCCGGGGSCGTCACCCCCCGCCCCAGTGCCCAGCCCCGGAGGGGAGCGCAGCCCCCACGGCGCTGAGAGCTCGGGGAGCCCCCAGGCCCCCCAGGATGCCCAGCTCAGCATCCCCCCAGTCGCAGCCCCCAAGCGCAGCCCCCACCATGCTCAGCCCAGCCCAGGATCCCCAGCYCAGCAGCAGCCGAACCCCCGGACCGAACCCCAGAGCCCCCTGCTCCCCCCTTGGGGGCACCCCGGCCCCCCCAAAAAGCCCGGCCAGCAGCATCGCCCCCAGATCAGCCTCCGGGCGGGGGCAGTGCAGCCCCCACCATGCTCAGCCCTTGGGGGCACCCCCGCCCCCCGAGACCCCCGGGCAGCAGAGCCCCCCCACCTTGGGGACACCCCCGTTCCTCCCAGCCCCGAGGGGGGGTCCCGCGGGGGGGCCGCACCTTCGAAGTCGGAGAGGATCCCGTCCAGGTGCTCCTTGACCGAGAGCCGGGCCATGGCGGGCCGGGGGGGGCCGGGGCTGCCGCCCACCCGCGACCCCCGCATGCGGAGGGGGCAGCGCGGCCGAGCCCACCGAGCCCCGGGACGGGACGGGCCGGCGCCGGCTGCCCTCGGCGGGAGGGGAAGGAGGAGGGGACGGGCCGGGGGAGGGGAGGGGAAAGGGAGGGGAGGGGGAGGTCCCGCCTGCGCCCCCGCCCCGGCCCGGGACCCCCCCGCCTCCCCCGGGCCGGCCCCGCCGCGCCCGCCCCGGCCCGGGGATGGGGATGCTGCAGCCCCCGAGTGGGGGTCCCGGGAGAGCCGGGGGAGCTGTGGCCAGGCTGGAGGGATCCCAGGAAGGCTGCGGGGGGCTGGAGGATACCGGGCGGGCTGGAGGTGCCGGGGAAGCGGGCCGGGAGCCTGGCCGGGCTGGGGGTCCCGGGCACGCTGGGGTGCCCTGCCCGGCTCCAGGGGCAGGGGGCTTCCMGCGGCCTGTTCTCCCCAATTCTGCATCACCAGCAATTCCCAGCTCCCAGCAAGAGGAGGAAAAGGCTCTGGAACAGGCAGGGCTGCTGGCGCTGACTCCCGGCTGGCTGTGGGGTCTTCGCYGGAGTGTCACCGCCCTCCGCTGTGTCCCCGCCCGGGGCTKGTCCCCTGCTGGAGCGGCTGGAGCATCCCTGGGGGCTGCGCTCCCCGCGGCCACCCCGGGGTCAGGGCTGCCCTGGGGATGCGCCCCCCAACCAGGGCTGGGGCTCTGCTCCCCCAGCCCGGCTGCCAAGGGTTAACCCCATCCCAGCCACGGCCCGCGGCCGGCAGCAGATGGGGAAGGGGAAGGAGCTGGAAATGCCTCCTGCACCCAGAGCAATCCCCCTGCACCCAGAGCAATCCCTGCAGCCAGAGCAATCCCTGCACCCAGAGCAATCCCCCTGCAGCCAGAGCAATCCCTGCTGCACCCAGAGCAATCCCTGCTGCACCCAGAGCAATCCCTGCTGCACCCAGAGCAATCCCTGCTGCATCCAGAGCAATCCCTGCACCCAGAGCAATCCCTGCTGCACCCAGAGCAATCCCTGCACTCGGAGCAATCCCTGCTGCACCCAGAGCAATCCCTGCACCCAGAGCAATCCCTGCTGCATCCAGAGCAATCCCTGCACCCAGAGCAATCCCTGCATCCAGAGCAATCCCTGCACCCAGAGCAATCCCTGCATCCAAAGCAATCCCCTCTCCTGCAGCAGAGCCCCCGGGTGGGCTGGAGCTGTTCCTGGGGCACAGGGACACGGCCATGGAGCCCTGCTGGGCCCAGCCCTGCTGTGGGGACACAGGACAAGGACCAGGGCATGTGGGACCTCAGGGTGGTGGCCTTGGTCGTGGCCAGGCTTTGAGGGTGTTCAGGAGTGCCACTGGCCCATGGAACCACAGGATTGATGTGGTTGGGCAAGTCCTGAGATAAGTCCAAGTGTCCCTCAGCACTGCACACCCATGTCCCCAAGTGCCACATCCACGCCTTCAAACCCCTCCAGGGGTGGGGAGCCCCCCACTGCCCTGGGCAGCTGTGCCAGGTGCCTGACCACCCTTCCCATGAAGAAATTCTCCCAATATCCAACCTGAACCTCCCCCGGCACAGGCTGAGGCCGTTCCCTCTCCTCCTGTCCCTGTTCCCTGGAGCAGAGCCCGACCCCCCCGGCTGTCCCCTCCTGTCAGGAGCTGTGCAGAGCCACAAGGGCCCCCTGAGCCTCCTTTGCTCCTGGCTGAGCCCCTTCCCAGCTCCCTCAGCCTCTCCTGGTGCTCCTGACCGTTCCCAGCTCTGTTCCCTTCTCTGGATCCCCTCCAGGTCCTTCTGGCCATGAGTGGCCCAGACCTGTCCCCAGCACTGGAGGTTTGTGCTCAGCCCCCAGCTGGGTGGAAGGGCTGGAGCTGGGCTGGGCTCAGCTCTGGAGCTCTTCTGGACGATGCAGAGACCTTCAGAGCTGTAGGACTTTTCTGGAGCAGTTTTGAAAAGGCTGGAGAGGTTTTAAGTCATTCAGAGCCCTTTTCAGAGGAGGTGCAGAAGAGCTGGAATGCTTTGGAGCAGCTCTGATTATTTTTTATGAGTTTTTGAGAAGMTTTGGAGTTGTTTTAGGGTTGCCTGTGCCCCTCTGACGTCATTCAGAGGGGGTTTAGGATAGTTGCAAACTGAGTTTAGAGACATTGTTAAAAATTTTAACCCTTCTGAGAGGCCCATGAAGAAGGTCCAGAGGGGTTTCAAGGGCCTTTGGGAGGCTGTTGGGGCACTCGAGGAGTTTCACAGCTGCACAGGGGAGGCTTGGAGAGCTTCAGAGCTGCCAGGAGCCCTTTTCTAAGATCCATTTTGAGCTGTTTCGAGGAGTTTTAGAAGAGCTTGGAGAGCTTCAAGTGCTACTTGGAGGCAGTTTGGGCATCTTGGTGCCTTGCAGGGCTGGTTGGAGGGGCATGAGAGCTGTTTGAGCAGTTCAAGTGGTTCAGCAATGGCCAGAGCTTGGTCCTTCTAGAGCCTGAGCTGCTCAAAGGAGATTTACAGCTCCTTGAAGCAGCCCAGCAGCACAGAAATCCCCCCAGAGCTATTTTACCTACCCCATTTCTAGAGCAGCTTCGAGATTGAGAGGTTGAGATTTCAGAGGAAWTTTTAAAAGGAAGTTTTTAGAGGTGTTTAGGGAAATCTTTGGTGCACTCTAGAGCTGCTTGGAGGGTGCAGAGCAGTTGGGAATGCCACAGAGGTGCTTTACAGATGCTCAGGGATGCTTTGGACGTGCTCAGAGATGTTTTGGGGCAGCTCAGGGGTGCTTTAGGCAGATCAGGGGTGGTTCAGGGAAGCTCCAGGATGTTTCAGAGGTGCTCAGGGATGCTTAGGACAGCTCAGGGATAGTTTAGAGCAGCTCAAGGACACTTTTGAGCATGGCAGGGATGTTTTGGAGGAGCTCTGGGATGGTTTTGGGCAGCTCAGGGATGTTTTATGCAGCTCAGGGATGTTTTAGAGCATGTCAGGGATATTTTGGAGCATGTCAGGGATGTTTTGGAGGAGCTCTGGGGGTGTTTTGGAGGAGCTCTGGGGATGTTTTGGAGGAGCTCTGGGGTGTTTTGGAGGAGCTCTGGGGTGTTTTGGAGGAGCTCTGGGGGTGTTTTGGAGGAGCTCTGGGGATGTTTTGGAGGAGCTCTGGGGGTGTTTTGGAGGAGCTCTGGGGGTGTTTTGGAGGAGCTCTGGGGGTGTTTTGGAGGAGCTCTGGGGGTGTTTTGGAGCCTCAGTGCTGCCCTGAGCAGTCTGAAGCAGTCTGGGGGGTTTCAGAGCTCTCAGGGTGTGTCAGAGCCTTTCCCAGCTCTTTGCTGCTGCCYGGAGCAGTTCAGAGGAACAGTCTGGAGCCATC
>JACDOX010000173.1:1217868-1230370 GCA_014549065.1 Cardinalis cardinalis
CCTCATCCTCATCCTCACCCTCCCACAATCAGGGCACTCCTTGGTGCAGGAGCATTTCCACTCGATCCAGCCCCACTGGAGATCCAGCMCTTGGATATTTGGGATGCTCCAGTCCAGCACTGGGATCCTCAGGATGCTCCAATCCACCTCTGTGGAAAAACAGTCTCCGGGCAGGAATAGTAACAGCTTTTAATCCGACAAGAATTGATACATCAGTTAAGACAATACCATTTTTGCCTCTTTTTGGGGGGACTTCCTTCACATACCGGTTGGGAAAGAGGAACATTTTCAGGATGTACAGTTTTTGTCTTGTTTTTGTTTTTCTCTCTCCATAGGGACCTTAAAGCATGGTGAATGTGCAAGTCAGTGCTTTTTGTTTGCTTAAAACTTTTTTTTTTTCCCGGTGCTTATTTACAGTTACAGTACCTCTGTGAGAGCGACAGGAAAAAACAAACGATTGTTTGAGACCTGGGGATCCAGGATCCCAAGTCGAGAAAGGCAGATCTCCAATATTTATATATTTATACATATATATATATATATATATGCTTTTGTGTATACACAGATACATTTCTCTCTTCTTTTAAAGTATTAAAAAAATGGATCAACCTTCATTCTATAAAAATACCTACTCTACAAGATAGAAAAATTTTCCCTCTCCAAGTATACACTGATTTACACCCAAAGCTTCTCTGGAAATGTACATTACGTGGCTTCTTCCCGCRGCCTCGGGGCAGGGAGGGGGCAGGGAGGGGGGGCCGGGGTGGTGCAGGGGCCGCCCCGGGCTTTGGGGCTCACCCCGACCCCACTGCCCCGCAGGGGATCAGCCCCAGAGGTGCCGCGGGATGAGGTGGTGCCAGKGTCCCCCGGCACTGGGTCACCCCGAGGGCTGGAGGGGGCTCGGGGCGAGCAGGCACCCCCGGGATTGCCGCGGCTTCTGCTTCCAGGCCGCCCCGGCATTCCCAAAACCTGACGAGCAGGACGAGGAGCGGCGGGCTGAAGCCGGTGCCGGGGAGTGCGCTGGCTGGGGGGGACAGCGGCCACTGCCGGGGCCAGCAAGCCCAGAGCTGTCTGATGTAAACATGGCTTTTGTTTCCAGGSAGCTGCTGGTGTTCTCCAGCTCCCCTCCCCGTCGGCACAGAGATTCCAGCCCCGGCCGGTGCCAGGGATGAGGAACGAGGGGGCTCCTCCAGCCCCGGGCAGCCCAGGGAACGGGGGAAGGCAGCCGGAGCAGGCTCTCCCTCCAGGGCTGCAGCTATCACCAGCAGAGCCCTGCTCCGGCTGGCAGCGCCACAGGCCACTGKCCCCCGGCTTCGGGAGGCGAGCTGGGGACCTCGGGCCTCCACTGCRGCTCCCAAAGCGCTGCGTGTCCCACCCAGGACGAGGAGAGGCGGCCAGGACCGGCCTCCAGCGCGGGGTGAGGCGCTGCAGCCTTGCCCCGGTGCCAGACAGAGCCTGTCCCCAGCTGGGGACGAGTGACAGCTCCTCCCGGAGCCACCTCAGCGGCACAGCCCGGCAGCAGGAGCAGGGAGGAGGAGCGAGCGGAGCCGGGATGCCGAGACGTGCCGACAGTACTGAGCCACGGACAGCAAAAATAAATAAGGAGGCAGGTGACCGAGTGCGCTCACGCCCTGTCCCCGAGAGCCCCGGGCTGCCCCCGCAGCCACCGMGGGCTCTGCACGCAGCCGGAGCACGGGGCAAGGATGGGCTGAGCCAGCTGGATGAGGCCATTTGCATTAAGTTAATTAAAAAAAAAAAACCAAAACCCCAAACCAAAAGCAAACCCCAACCCTGTGCGAGTCCGGGAGGCGCTGCCCTGGCTCTGCCCGGTGGGTGTGTCAGGGACACTTTGGCACAGCTCGGGCCGGGCAGGGCAGCGGGGCAAAGTCAGCGCTGTCGCTTCCATCGCGATCTCCCTCGGAGGGGCGGTGCCTGTCGGGACAGTCCCCAGCGCCACAGGCACTTCCTGCAGTGTCCCTTTCCTGAGCTCCTTCTCCAGGTTCCCTTTCACCCCTCCACAGCCAGGAGGGCTTCAAAATAACGGAGTCAGACAACAAAGCCTGGCTGCTGCTTTTCCTTTTCCCTGGTCCGTGGCTCAGTCACTCCCCGACCTGAGGCTTCCTTGTGCCTTCATCAAGTGCAAAGACGTTTGGAGTCCCTCTTCATCCTCTCAGAGCACCAAATCCTCCCGGCTGCATTACTTGACCTCCAGGATGGAGGGGTTGGTCTCCATGATGGCCACGATGATCCTGTCGATGTAATCCTGCAGGCGGAAGTTGATCTCCTCTTGCTTCTGGATTGCCTCCATGAGCTGCAGCACAGGGAGAGGAGGGAGAGGTCACTGCCTGACACTGCCCAGGGCTTCCCGTGGCTCTGTGCATCCATGCCTGACTCCCTGGCTGGGACATTCCTGGCCCTGTTTAAATGGCCAGGGAAAAACTGGTTCTGCTCCCTCCTGTGAGACCTCAGCCTGATGGAGAGAGCTGCCCTGGAGAGAGCAGGGAGCATCGCATCTCCATTGATCCCTAAAATGTCCAGGTGTGTTTCCCCACTTCCTGAGGTGTTAAAGATTTAATTCCAGTGCTTGTGCAGGCTCAGCCACTCCTGGTTGGTGTTCAGGGAGAAAATGTGCTGGAGGAGCTGGGATCTCCAGGTGGAATGTCCTGGCTCCCAGGGGTTTACAGACAGCTCCAGACTGATGCACACAGCCCGTGGTGGCTGCTCTGCCCTGGAAGGGGAAGGCTGTGCCAGGGCAGGCAAAGCAGAGCTGCCAGAATCAGCAATGGGCAGGGAGCAGCTCCCCTGTTCCCAGCAGGGAGGGCTGGCAGGCAGGGTAAGTCCTGAGAGCTCTGCAGATAATTGTGTGGGGATTTCTCTGCTCTTGCCAGCTTTCAGGGCAATTGTGAGCATGGGCTGGGCCACAGACAGGGCACATCCACTCCTCCCAGGCCATGCCAGGTGGAGGCACCCAGGAAGGTGCAGTGTGAGCTCCTCATGGCACGTACCTCATCTCTGGAGACAGAGCTGATCTCCGCTGCCAGGGACTCGGAGAAGGAGGCTGAGAACAGGTTCTTGGCTCCCTGGATGCTCAGGTTGATGATCTGCCCATTGAGCTCATCGTTCTGCTCCTTCAGGTTCCTGTTATCCTGTTCACACACACAAACCACACACTGCTGGAGCAGCTGGTGCTCAGAGCTGATCCAGACCAGCAAAGGCAGACAGGGGCTTTCACCCTAACACAGCCCGCACAGGGCTGGGAACAGCACATGGGCTGCTGCCTCCACCTCAGCAGAGCCTGGRGAACCTCTGGAAGCATGGGAACACTGGGAAGATCCAGGGGACACAGCAGAGAGAGAAGGGCTCCTGCTGTTCCTGAGGAAGCACCAACCTCCCTCTCCCAGATCAGGAAAGCAAGACAGCACTGGGCCCCTGGATCCATTCCTTCCCTTGGGAGAGAGCCCCTGGGCCCTGCTGGTCCTCCCTTGGCATCAGGAAATCATTTCCCTGCCAACCCAGCCCTCCTTACCTGTTTGAGCTGCTTGATCTCCTGCTCCAGCTCAGTCTCCCGTGTCCTGCTGTTGTACTCCTGCAGCCCCATGCTGCTGCTCCGGCCCCGGCGCTGCTCTGCCTCCAGCTTGAAGAGCTGCAGGTGCTCCAGCTGCTTCCTGAGGTCCTCAATGAGCTGCAGGGCAAGGCAAGGGGACAGCTGAGGCCTGGCAGATCCAGCAGCACCCTCTGATGTGGCTGCTGTGGGAGCAGCTCATGGATTGCTGCAGCAGGATTGTTGGCCAGAGCAATCCTGGATCCCTGGCAGTGTCCAAGGCCAGGCTGGATGGAGCTTGGAGCAATCTGGGACAGTGGGAGCTGTCCCTGCCCATGGCAGGGAGTGGAACAAGCTGAACTTTGAGGTCCTTCTCAACCCAAACCATTCCATGATTGAATTCCTTTCTGGGGGGCACTTGGTTTCCTCTTCCTCCCTCACACCCCCAGCAAGCAGGAGATGGGGAGCTACTGAAATACATGAACACAGCCCTGCAAGGACCTTGTTGGAGGGCCTGCAGCAGCACAGACCCCCCAGCAATGTGGGTCCCCCCCCAGCCAGCTCCCTGTGCTGCAGGGTTGGGTCCCCTCAGTGACACCACGGTGACAACTGATTCCACCTAGGGCCAGAGCTCCTTTCCTGCCACCCCAGCCAGCCCTGCTTGGGCCCCCAGCTGGAATCAGCAGGCACAGACGATGGGAGCACTGGGAGGATGTGCCCCAGCCCAAGCACTCAGCTCTAACCCCTCTGCTCCTGCCTGCTGGCTCCAGGTGCCTGTGCACTGCTCCTTCGGGCAGGAAGGGAAGGGGCCAGGGTGGCACAGCCCCTGCAGGGACAAGGCTGGATGAATTCCAGAGCAGCACAAGTGACTGAGGTGCTGCAGCTCAGCTCCTGAACCCCTTCCCACTGCCCAGGCAGCACTCCCTGCTCCAGGCACCCATTTCTGGAGAGGCTGCCAAGGCCAGATTCCCACATTTTGGGGACAGGGCTGTGGCAGGCCCACACTCCACTCACCTCCTGCGTCGACTCCTTCTCCTTCTGGAACTGGTGCCTCTCCTGACTCAGCTTGTCCCCCATCTTCCTCTTTTTCTCCTGCTCCTCTGTGAGCTGCACAGTGAGGTCCTCAATCTCATCCAGCAGCTTCTGCTTCTCCTGCAAGGACACGAACAGCCCAGTGAGAGGCCCTGGGGCCCAGCTGGGTGCTGGCTCTGCAGGGAATGCTCCTCTCCTGAGGCACCAGGAGGCTCTGCCTGCTGGGATCTCATCTGCTCAGAGCTTGGCAGCACTGAGGGAGCACTCAGGGATGGCTCCAGAGTGAATCCACATGAATATCCACCCTTGTGCTGTTTTCTGGGAAGCATGGTGCTGGTGTGGGATGGGCTGGGGCCAGCACGGGGCTCTGGGCCAAGGAGAGACATTAAATCATAAAGCTCCTTATGTCTGGATTTCAGAAAACTCCTGAATCTGAGATCTATACCTCCCTTTTGGTTTCAGACATGAAAGGTTTGAACTGAGGGCTGATCCAAGAAGGAATAGACCAGTTCAAGCTGGGATGTAAAACACACAGGCCAGCTCTGTTCCCTTCTCCTCCCCAAAGCCTTGGCTGAATGTTTGGCATGCAGGTGAAGATGCCAACAGCCCCTAGAGCAGCACCTTCTGCCTGTGCCCAGCTTTTCCTGCTTCTCACTCCACCCCACCATCAAGGATTCTGGAGGTGCACRAGGAGCTGGGAGGGGACACAGCTGGGTCAGCTGATCCCAAAACTCAAAATGGATATTTAATACTAAATGACAACATGTTCATCAATATAAACTGGGGGAAGAATGAGAAAAGGAGGTGTTTGGAGTGATGGCATTTGTCTTCYCAAGTCACCATTAGGCTCCCTGACTGATGATGGAGCTCTGCTTTCCAGGAGATGCCTGAGCACCTGTCTGCCTTGGGAAAGAGTGAATTAACTCCTTGTTTTGGTTTGATTCAGTGGCAGCTTTTGCTCTACTTAATAAACTGCCTTTTCCCTCAACCCACAAGTTTTACCATTGTTGCCCTTCCAAATRTCCCCGGGCTCACAGCTTCCAGTCCCATGGGAAGGTTTTGGCTTTCAGAACTCCACAAATGCCACAGGACCCCTGCAGTGCTGGTGATGGATGGCCCCTGGCACACAGGGCTGAGGAGCAGCTCCATGGGGCAGCTCCAGATGCTGGCTCTGTGCTGGAACCCTGGCTGTTGGGAATTTCAGACTTATCTGCTGCCAGGCACTGACCCCCAAGAGAACACTGCASTGACCTGAGGCTGTGGAGAAGCTTCCAAAATGGAATGGTAGAACTGGGATTGTGGATGTGGAGTTTGAACAGAAGTGTGTAATATCAAAGGGTGGGAAGCTCAGAGTTTAAGGGTTTAGAATATAATAATAGATATAAAGCAAGATGGAGGTTTTAAGGTGGAGGCTGCTCCTTCTTCTACACCTTATCAATGGGTTTGGGTGGTTTGTGTAATTGGACAAAAAGTCCACATTGCAGGCATGGGTGGTCGGTTATTGGGTTAAAAGTGAAAATAATTCAGGTGTCATTTCTTAGTTGGGCAGTTTATCCTTAAAAGGCCTTGTAGAGAGAGAGAGAAAGATGGAGCTCCATTTTTAGTTTGTTAGAGTGAAGTGCTGCAGAACTCACAGTTTGTGAGACTGTGACAGAGACAAGAACTAATAAACATCTGAATCCCAACAAGAAATACCTTCTTGTGATTTAATCCTGACCCTGGCAGAAAAGAAGCAAAGACTCCACAGCTTGGGGGTGTCCAGCACCAAGCAGGAAAGGCAACACTGACAACAAAATCCTGATTTTTGTGCACTGGGCAGGAGAGCAGCTCATCAGCCAGGCTTCTCCTGGGCAGGGAGGGGCAGTGAATGCAGCTCCTGCTCCTCCTTCACCCATTCATGTGGAGGAAAGGAGAATGGCTCTGCATGGATCAAAACCAACTTCCCATGGCTGGGAATTTATCCTCAGAGCCACTGGGGTTTTCCTGCCCCCAGCCTCAGCTGTGCTCACAAGGCCCTGGCAGATGAAGACCACATCAGGAGGATGGAGCTGCAGAGCTCTCCCGTGGGATTAAACATGGATAAAATGCCTCAGGCCCTTCAGCTGGGAGAGGAGGTTTGATCTCAGTTCATTTTAACCTTAATTCTGCCCCAAGCTTGGCAGAGACAAAATGCAGCCCCTGTTCCAGGTGTCCCACCTGTAACCCACACCAYCCCTGAAGGTGAGGCTCCTGCCCATCCCAAGGAGCCTCAGGAAGCCCCAGCCCTGCAGGGCCTTGGATGCTGAGCAGGGTGACAGTGAGAGGGGCTGGGAGGTGACACAGATCTTTGGAAACTCCACTGACAAATCCCAGGACATGGAGATGGAGCATCCCTGCTCCCCTGCACTGGACTGGACACAGGGATGGGGACAAGCTTCCACAAGAGGGCACGAGTCCCCTCCTGAGCAGCCACTGCCACAGAGATTTATCAGGGGTTTATTCCCAGCTTCCAGGCTGAACAGTGGGAAACTGCAAGGATAACTGTGTGGGATAGCACTGTCCAAAGTGGGGTCTGCAGAGACTGGAAAATGGAAGCAACTGGTTTGTTACATTAAATGGATCTCATGTTCATGAAAATTCATCCCAAAGTCAGAATTTCATCCCAAAACCAGGATTTCATCCCCAAACCAGGCAGCCTCTGGCCTCACCTCCTCAAGCCTCTCGATGTTGGCTCTCAGGCAGGGGACACAGGACCTCAGCTCGCTGTTCTCATCATCCAGCTGCTGCAGCCTGCAGAGGGAACGGRTGTGAGACTGATCCCAGCATCCCACATGGAGGAGAAAACATCCCCAGGAATATGAAAGCAAAGGGAAGCCAGCAGGGATTCATCTGTTCAAGGCAAACCCTGAGATATTTCTGCTGCCAGGGGAAAGAGAGGGGCATCTACACRACCCTGACATCCACCAGCTCCAATGCTATTCCTTGTTCCAAGGGGTTTTTCTGTCCCTGGACAAGCCTCAGCAGCAGAGACAACAGAGCAGGGGGTCAGAGAGGSCTTTGGGTTTGCATTCCCAGGGAAAACCCCACTGTCTTCACCTTCCATGGACTGCAAGGGATGAACAACAGCAAAACACTCTGGGGAAGCTGGAAAAACCCTGTCAAATAACTGACACCTGTCCCACCCCACTTCTTCCTTTGGAATCCACCAGGCAGCACAGAGCAYCCTGGCTGGGACACTCTGCCTCTTTCCCAGGTATCTGCCTGTTTCCACCAAGGTGGAAAACATCTGGGCATCAAAAGTACCCCAAGGGGTCATTTATGGGAAGAAGCATTAACAAATCCCCTCTTCATCCCCTCACTGCAGGGCAGGCACGTGGATAAAGGGTGGGAGCTACACTTAAAATGCATCAGAGCAGCTCAAATAAAGGATCCAAGATTAGGTCTGTGGGCCAAAGGTGGAAATAACCAAAACTCAGGGTTTGTGGTGATTTTAGTCACACCTTGAACCAATCAAACTCCCTGCCTGCCTCCCTGTGTGCCCCCAAGGCTGCCTGGGCACAGATTCTGGGGTGGCTCCAGGAGAGCTGCCCCCCCAGCCCCACCTGGCCTGCAGGTTCTCGATCTCAATGCTCTTCTCCCTCTCCATTTTGCTGAGCAGCTCCCTCTGCTTCTTGATCTCCTCCAGCAGGGTCTGGTCAGCCCTCAGCTCCTGCTCCTTCAGCTGCTCCTCGAGYGCGTTTGCTCTGCAGAGAGGACAAAGAGGGGATTAAACTGTCCTGAGGAGCAGGCTGCCATCCCAAGGCAGGGACCAGACTCTCCTCCCAGCCCCTTTCCCATCCCTCACGGGAGCTGGGAGAAGCAGATGGTAAAACAGAACAAGCTTCCAGGGAAAACACACCAATGACCATCTCAAACAGCCTCACTGCATCCCAGCAGATGCAGCAGGAGCAGCAGCACCTCTTCCATCACAGGGTTCCCAAGCATGGAACACAAGCATGCTATTCAATTTCCAGCCTGGGAAAGAAGTCCATTTGAAATTATTTTTAAATGTCTTCTATGCATTAGAATTATTTCCAAGTGCAGCCACACACATACATATCTCTTAATGGGAATCTCAGAGTCACTGAGGTTGCAAAAGACCTTTAAGAGCTTCTAAGCCAAACACAAATCCCAGGGTTTGTGGTTCCACCTGCAGTAGCCATGGCAGAGAAATCCTCCTTCAGCTGTTTCCAGCAGGAAGTGGTCTCATTGCTCAGAGAAAAGGCAACAGCCTYAAYCCTTCTTCTTTTCACTCTCTCGTGWTCCCAACAAAAACCAGGGGATCTGCAGGTCACCCTTCCCTGTGTGTCAGCAGAACTTCAGATCACAGAATCCCAGAAGGATTTGGGGCTGGGAGACACATTAAAGCCCATCCAGTGCCACCCCTGCCACAGCAGGGACACCTCCCACTGTCCCAGGCTGCTCCAAGCCCCATCCAGCCTGGCCTTGGGCACTGCCAGGGATCTGGGTGCTCTGGGCACCCTGTGCCAGGGCCTGCCCACCCTCMCAGGGAACAATTCCTCATTCCCAATATCCCATCCATGCCTGCCCTCTGGCAGTGGGAGCCATTCCCTGGGTCCTGTCCCTCCATCCCTTGTCCCCAGTCCCTCTGCAGCTCTCCTGGAGCCCCTTTAGGCCCTGSMAGGGGCTCTGAGGTCTCCTTAGAGCCTCCTCCTGTCCAGGTGAGCACCCCCAGCTCTCCCAGCCTGGCTCCACTATCCCAGGTTGCTCCAAGCCCTGGCCAACCTGGCCATGAGCACTTGCAGGGATGGGGCTGAGAGCTGGAATTTCTGCTCTGCCCAGCTGATCCCACCCTCCCCAGCACCCAGCTCACCCAGAGCCAGCTGACACTTTCAGGCCAAGCTGCTGAAGTGAAAACATTTCCCTCACTCCCAAGTTTATCAGGGCTTAGGGAAACCTTTGTTTGAGTGGCTCAGTTCCCTGACACGACTGTTACTTAACAGAATTACAGCCCTATAGATAAACTCTGATGGGTTTATCTGCCCAGGGTAAAGCTATGCTGGGAGAGAGGAGCCTGGCAGATTAGCACACACAGGGATTACATCATGTGGGATCCAAAGGGCTGCACCCCGGCCTGGATCCAGCAAGAGGCAAGCCTTGGAGCTCCAGGGACCTTTTGGAAGGGGCATGTGGGGCAGGAAAATATAGTAAACATAAATATGATATTATATAAATATAACAATGGCATAAATATAAATATAAATAATTATAAATATAAAGAAATATAAATATAAATATAAATATAAATATAAATATAAATATAAATATAAATATAAATATTTTTTAAAAAGTCAAGACCCAGAGTTCCAGAGACCTTTTGGGAGGGACACATGAAGCAGGGAAGCAATTTAAAAAAAACAAATCAAAAGACAAACAACTATAACAACAAAAATCCATCCTGAGTAGGAAGGGAGCCACAAGGATCATGGATTCCAACTCCCAGCCCTGCATAGACACCCCAACAATCCCACCCTGTGCATCCCTGAGATCATTGTCCAAACACTCCTGGTGTTTGGAGCTCTGGCAGCCTCGGGGCCATGCCCATTGCCTGGGGAGCCTGGGCAGTGCCCAGCACCCTCTGGGGGAAGAACCTTTCCTGATCTCCAGCCTAAACCTCCCTGATACAGCTCCAGCAATTAAAAGCCATATGTAAAAATYACCAAAAGCCAAGTCCTGGAGCTCCAGGGAACTTAAGCCCATAAAATACAAAATCTCCACATCGCTGTGTCCTGTTCCCAGCTGGGATGGAGTCAACATCCCTGGAAAGGGCTGTGGTTTGGATTTGGGAAGGGAGCTGAAGCAGGAGGAGGGGAAGGGCCCCCAGGTGAGGCTCTCACCTGTGCACCAGCTGCAGGTTCTCCTGCCGGAGGCGGCTGTGCTGCTCCCCGTTGGCAGCCGTGTCCTTCTCCAGCTCGGTCACYCGCTTCTCCAGGAACACCACCTGCCAGCAGGGACAGGGATCAGCCTCTGGGCAGCCCCACACCCAGAGCAGCCCCCACAGCATCCCCAAACAAGCAGGGCTCCCACTGGAACTGGGCAGTCCTGCCTTGATTTAAAGCATTCCTTTAAAACATCCTTTCCCCCTGGTTTCCCAGGTTCTGATGGCTCCCGTGAACCAGTCTGGGGTCAAACACTTCACTCCTTCCTTTCTTCAACCCTTTTCTGATGGCATCCTAAAAGGAGTCCAGAGGGAAAGATCCTGGTGGATCTCCAGAGCTCCATGTGCAGCCCTGAGGCTGGACAACTCCCCACTGCCTGGAACAGGATGGAAATCCTGAATTTACAGATGAAGGGATCAATGCCAGCTGGTGGGGAAGGAACAGAGGTGAGGATTTTCTCCCTGTACCTGTACAGGGTTTATTCCAGCTGTATTTGTATTTAATTCATTCAAATTCCATATAAAACAATCCTGGGGGAGAAGAAATGAGGAGTATGTCCAGAAAAGCCAAACCCTGGCTCTGGGAGAAGGGCAGAAGACATGGGAATATTAAAGAGGCCATGCAGACACACAAGGCCTTTCCCAGCAGTGCCTTTTCCATCAAAAGTTTCCCAAGTCAAATGCCTTAAGGAACCCAACTACTTTATTCAACTTCCCCTTGGAAAAAAAGTTGATTTTTATTTATTTTTTTTAAAGGTTTTACCTGCATTATAATTATTTCTGAGTGCAGCTACACACATACACATTTCTCTTTCACACAGAGCTCCTCAGGACATTCATATTCCAGAGACAAAAMGACATTTCCAAGGAGTTTCAGGACTTCAGTAGACATCTACACAATCTTAGTTTCTTTTCCATAGCTTCTTTTCCGTTTTTTAACTAGGAATACTCAAACAAAATCTTTCCTGTGCTCCCATCTTATCCTACAACTCTTTTCTTGTAATACCTCAGGAAAACCCATCAGCACCAGCACACAATCAACTCTGCCCTGACAGCACGAGCAGAGTGTGACAGCACGAGCAGAGTGTGCCAAGGAGAGGAAGTTTCTGTTTCACATTGGGTGGGTTGCCTCAGAAAAGCAGAACCTTAAAAAAAATCTTCTTGTGTGAAAGAGAAGTGAAAATGCTGCCTGTGAACAGCCCATTCCTCCTCCCAGCACTCTGGGGGAAGCCACCGCCCCTGGAGAAGATCCAGTGTCACCTCCTGACCCTGCAGAGCACCTGGAGTGCTCCTCTGCTCCTCCACCCCCTTCATGGGGAGGGCTCATCTGAAGGGAGGAGCTTCAGTCTGATCCTGCCTAGGAACACTGGAGCACTGCAGGGTACCACAGACCTTACCCTAGAACCCCTTCCTCTCAACATCTCAGCAAAGCTCAGGGCACCAGCACAGCACCGGCAGGATGCAGGAGGGGAGGAGGCCCCACCTTGTCGGTGATGTCCTCGTCGGTGCACTCCAGGCTCTCCCGGTAGGATTCCTCCATCACCCCCACGGCCAGCGAGCTCGTCTGGTGCAGCTGCCTGAAACAGAGACAAACCACCCCGACCCACAGCAGCACCGGCATCAGCCCCAGCACCGGCACCATGGCGACACCAGGTGACAGCGGCCGGCCCCGCCGCCACCTCCCGCCCTCCTCAGCCTGTCCGCAGGGATCTGCCAGCACCGCTCCTCCGAGTGCTGGCTGTCCCCTCACCACRGAGCTCTCCCGGGAAATCCAGAGCTCCAACGTGGACACGCTGCCGGGACTTCACACCGGGATCACTGCTCTTTGGAATGGGGAGAGATAAGAGCTCCCTCTTCCCACTTTCTTTCTTGAGCCCAGTCCCAAGGCCGTGGATTATCCAGCAAAGGCCAGAGTACTCCCAGTGCTGATAAGGCTGGGAAGAAGTGGGGTGTAATGGGAGGGGGGGGGGGAAAACCCCCCTGAGGCTGCTGTGACCCCCCAGCCCAGGTGA
>JACDOX010000173.1:1245186-1259874 GCA_014549065.1 Cardinalis cardinalis
CCTTCCCCAGCGGGCGGGAGCGCACGCAGGCTGCCATGGCCCTGCAGGGACCCCGTGCTGCTGGCAGGGAGCTCTCAGCTGATTATCTCCCAATTTAACTGTCACTGAGCTGGCCTGCTGCAGTGAGAAGAGCCCAGCTGGATAATCCCATTCTGCTCTAATCCACAGCACCCTTTCAGCCCCAGGCCTGGCGCTGCTCGCTGCCTCTCTGATGTCCCCAGATGGGATTTTGGGGTGGGAGGGAAGCTTGGAGCTCCCAAAAAGCAGAGCTGAAAGCACTCCCTGGAGAACCAACCCTGGGCCTTGTGTTTTGGGACAAATCTCATCCTGTGTGTTACAGACCTTAAGCAAAGATGATTCCAGAGGTTTTTAGATTGGTGTTCTTGGGTTACTAATCTGGCACTGGCACAGATTTTCCAGGGAAACTGTGGCTGCCCCAATTCTAGACATGTCCAGGATGGGGCTTGGAGAAACCTGGTCTAGTGGAAGGTGTCCCTACCCATGGCAGAGGGTGGAATGAGATGAGCTTTAAGGTCCCTTTCAACCCAAACCATTCTGTGATTCTGATCCTAAAGGACTTCTTCCCTGCCTTCCTGCCTGCCAGCACCCCAGTTTCACCCCAAACCCCACTCTTCCTCCAAAAATGGGGTGGGCCCAGGAGCAGTTTCGCCAGCAGCAGTTCAGTGCCAGGGAAGGAGATCTTGGCTCACATTTCTGTGCTCCAGGCAGAGGTTTCAAACCAGTTATTACAGGAGGTGGTTGCACATCAAAGGGCACACGCATGTTTTTAGGGAAAACAAAAACAGAATGAGTTCCCCTCCTGACTGGAAAATTATATGTTGTGTTTCTGGCTTAAGTGATAGATTAAAAACTGCAAGTCTTTCAGGTGTTTGGATCACCTGAGAAGTTATTTTAGAGGTTACAGATGCTAATGAGGGTACAGAAGATCTCCCAAGGCAAGCAACGATTAACTCAACGAGATTGCCAGGCTGGGCTCCAAACCAGCCTACACAAACCAGCCTAATTATTCCCCTTATTCCTCCAGAAGAGCTATTTTGGTCTTGCATGTTGTTACAAACACAAAATGATGCCTCAGGTTTTAGCTTTTATATTTTTCAGAATCTGTACAGCTTTAGCGTGTGGGTCTGGGATTTGTATTAGGGGATGGTGAGCTCTCTTCACAGAGTAGGTAGACTAAACAATTCTTTCTCCAGATGGGGACCAAGGACAAATGATCCAAATCTCAGGCCCAAAAGCACAAACAACATGGACTGAAGAGAGAAAAACAAAGAGGATGGGACTTCAGGGGTTGGAGCTGTAATTGGACAATTAACTCCAATATGCAAAGGGAGCAGAACTTATAAAAGTGAGAGACCTCGTGACCCCATGCATTTTGTGACCATTTTGGTTCACCTTGGATGCAGCCCTGGCTGGGCTCTCRTGCTGCCCAAGGTGGATCCATTGAGGCCTTCTAAGAAATCCCTACTTTATTCTTTAACTCTGCCTAGGGCAGCCTGCACAAGACATCAGAAGAACAACCCAATTTCCAGCAAGACAAACTGGGTGTGAAACCCTGGGGCTGTGTCTCCCCCATGCCCTGTGTGGGGTTTCTCCTCACCCATGCTCCGGCTCCTCGATGGGATCCGTGAACTCCGAGTGCACGGCGGAGTCGATGGCGCTGTCGGTCTCCACCTCATCGTGCATCTCGTGCTGCACCAGGGTGCTGGTGTCCTCATCTGTGAAGGTCTCACACTCGCTGTAGGTGCTCTCTGAGCCCATGTAGGCACTGTCAGTCACCTCATTTGCCTGCTTGAAACAAATACACAAGAAGCAAAACAATAAGATCTTAAAGCTGAGCGGGTTCGTGRCAGAATTTCGGCTGTGCTGCATTTCTGAGCACAGGAATCCAAGTTCTGGAACCACCCCAGGCCCAGGTGCTGCTCTGTGGGCACCATGGGGTGCACCTCAGCCTTTGCAGGGCTTGGGAAGCAGATCACAGAAAGAGGGACTAAATAAGAGTTGGAGGGAGGTTTTGTTGTGAGCCAAGATGGATTTGGCCAGGGCAGGAGGGATTACTCTCTGCTGACTCAGCAGTTCCCATCACTGCTGCTTTCTCCCACTCCATTCCAAGAGGACATGTTATTATTAATCTGAATTCCCTGCAAAAACCACCATCCAAAACTCCCAATTAGTCCTTGGAGCACCTTTTTTTTGTCCTGTCTGGTAAAACCTTCCATTCCTCAACAGCAAATGAACTGTTTGTAAATCTTCATTACAGCTTCTGATTTGCAGGGACTCAAATCCCCACACTTCAGCTGCAGCAGCTCAAATCCATCACTGAGCAGGCTCTGGGAAAGCAGCAGGGTTTGTGTTTTTAAGAGACTCAGATAGAGCAAGGAGAACTGAGTTTTCCAGTTCTGCACCCCAGGCAGGTTCAGCTTCAGTTTCAGCTCCCACACACAGGCAGGGACAATCCCTTCTGATGCTGMTCTCTGGAGAACCATGGCAGCAGCAGAACCCCCCAAAAGCCAAAGCTCTTGTTACCCCTCCCAGTGCCAGCCCCTCTCCTAAGATTTGGGGATTTCCCCAGCATGCCTCAGAGCAGATCAAGGAATTTTGGGATTGCCAGTGCTGGTGCTGAGCTGCAGCTGATCCCCTGTCACTGGAGGGGCTGGGCAGAGGGGTGGGAGCCCTCCTGCCAGGCCTCCAGGTGAAGAGATGCCCACGAGAAGCCTTCTGCTCTTCCTGAAGTTCACCTGGTGAGATCCCATGTGCTCAGCTGCCCACCAGCACAGCAGCAGAGCAAAACAGCAGCAGTTTGAATGAAGGCATGACTGAAGGTAAACCCTTTTCCCCTGCCAGGGCACACAGAACAGCTTTCAGGGCTTTTCCCAAGGATTTTGGAGAAAATCACGTTTCTCAAAGCACTGTATTCATAAAATCATGGATGGTTTGGGTTGGAAGGGACTTTAAAGCCCATCTCATTCCACTCTCTGCCTATTCCACTACCCCAGGTTGCTCCAAGCCCCATCCAGCCTGACCTTGGACACTTCCAGGGGCAAAAAGGGATAGAAAACCCTGAAGGGATGGAGAGAGAGCTGACACCAGCAATTCCCACTCCATGTGGCCACTGGGAGCAGCCAAGCGCCCCAGCCCAGCCCTGCTTTGCTCTCTCAGCCCCTGTGCCCACCACACTGAGCAGGATGGACACAGCCAGGAGCTCCTCTTGGACACCAGCACCTCCAGGACTCCTCCCTGAAGTTAAACACGACACAAACCTGCCCAGAACTGTAGTCAGGGGTTGCTCCAGGGAACTCCACCAGGCCGAGCCTGTGCCTGTCTTGCAGAGAGAAACAAAAGCCTCTAAAGCCTCCACCCACCTAAAAAAGCATCAATCCACCAAAACCACTTACACACCTAAAGCTGGGACTTGCTTAAGTGCTTTACTGGATTTATGCTGCACTTTCTAGAAACAYCACTAATGCTCCAGCAGGAGGGACGAGGGGAAGCAGAGGCTTGACCTGCCTTGGCTTGGTCACAGACAGAGAGCCCAAGAGGTGACAGCAGCCACCCCCAGCAGCACATTCCCCTCCCTTCTGCCTGTTTRAAAAAGATTTCATGCCAAACTGGAAAGAATTTTGCTTGCACACTACAAAAKAAAGGCTGCTTTTAAAATATCAACCCCGCCCCCCTCCTTCTCACTGGAAAAGCTTACATTTAAACATAGGTTGAAGTATTATAATGAGCAAATTGAAGTATTAYAACAAGCACAGAGTAAAGACAACTATTGAAAGAAGCCAAAAAACCTCCAAACACTCCAATTCACAAGTAATTTGATTAGAAACCCTGCCGTGGTTACTGCTGACCCTCTCAACATGAAGTAAACCAGGAGCAGAACAGTGCCCTCAGTCAGATGTTGGAACAAGAGGACCTTTAAGGTCCCTTCCAACCCAAACCATTCCATGATTCTATGATTTCTCTATCAAATTGTTCCAAAACACCTTATTGGTGGGAAATGCATGCATGGCCAGGCTGGATTTGGGAGCAACTCTTTTGGAGTAGGAGAAGCCACCAGCACAGCACATCAACCATTGTCCTTCAGCCACACTAAAGGTATGCATCAATTTATTACCTAAAAATTGAATTTTTCCTGATACCAGCCTGGTTTCAAGAGCAAGAGAGCCCTATTAAAATTAAACCTGTGTGGACAATGAGTTAAGAAGCAGCTGAACCTGTAAACAAAGTCCTTCCTCTGAGCACAAGCGTGGAGAACTCTGCTGCACATTTCACCACAGAATCAGTAACTAAACCTCAAGAAGAGATGCCAGGAGGAGATAGGCAAACCAAGGGGGTTCAGGTATTGCCAAATGCCTGACAGAGCCAAATCTCTGTCCCTGGGCAAGTATGTGGGTCCAGAAAGTTCTTATTTATGGCCTGATGAGCAGCTGGTTTGTGCACTGACCCTTCAAAGCCTCCTGCCACAGCTCTCCTTCAGCCAGCTTTGCCTTCCTGCGAGCAGAAAGTAAACATTTTTCCCAGCTTAAAAAAAGCCAAATACACACTTCAAAAACATCCATGGGCTCAGGACAGCCAGGTTGGGCTACACCCACCCCAGAGGACTTGCCAGGAACATCAGTGTCACGTTCAGAGCGGGGCTGGGGTCACCAATGTCAGTGCATTTTGATTTTTCATCCAATTAAACACATCCTAAGGTGCTTCAGGCAAAGCTCAGACATTAAACTGGGACTCAGGCACACACAGCGTTCTGAGTTGGAACAGGATCAGGGTTTGATGGAGGTACCRATCCTAAATCCAGTAGGTATTTCCCCAGAGCCACACCTGGCTGACAGGACAGGGGCCACCCAGAGGCATCTCTGCCTGCTCAGGGAACCTCCAGGGATCTGAGAGCCCAGGTGAGCACTCCTGCTTCTAAAAGGAAATTAATGGTGAAGTCAGCACTGGGATGATGTAACGTGCCCTGATCAGACAGGTGAGGYGCCTTTAGGAGCCTTCTCCAGCAGCAGCTCATACATCCCAGGCATCTGATGACATCTGGGAGTAAAGATTACYTAATTAGATGCTGTAGAGTGCTATAAACCCATATGGATTTTAAAAAAASCTGCTGCAGTGTGAGGAGAGGGACTCTTGGGAATCACCTGCAAGGKCCAGGCAGGGACAGAAGGTTCAGCACAAGCACAGCCAAGGCGTTGCCTTGGAAAGGAGGGCAAAGTCTGGCTCCCAGGGAGGTTCCTTCCAGGCAGGGCTGTCCCTGGAGCTGTCCTGGCATCCCAAAGCTCTGCTGTCCTTGAACACAAACACTCGGAAGGCTGGGAGGGGAGGTGAGTGACAAGGAAAAGGAAAAACAACTCTGTTTTCCCAGTAGTGTGAGCCTGTTCCTGAAGAATCCAGCCCTGATTGTGCACAGGATGCAGAAGAGATAGATCAGCAACAAAAATCCCCCTCCAAGGACACCCTGTGGCCCTGACAGCRGTGACAGTGCCAGGCTGGGAGCCAGGGAGAAGGGACACAGTTGTGCTTATAGTCCCACATGAATGCAGCTGGCCCCAGGGCAGCTCAGCCTCTGGGATGCCACTTTGGGTCCCAATATTGCCCTCCTCCCACACACCCGGGCAATGCCAGCTTGTCAGGGAAGCCAGGCAGCCTCTGCTCAGCCCTGGCTGAAGGCAGCTTGCACAGCTCAGCCCCCGGAGCTGGGGTTGTTACACTCCATCAAGGCTGGGCAAGAGAAATGTGCTGCACCTCTTTGGGCAAATAGAAAACTCACCCAGCCCARAAACAAACCCCAAACCAACTCACAAAACAGCACAGCTGGCAGGCTGTCCCCAGCACCCCAAAAACCAGCAGGCACCGTCCCTGCTGGCCCAGCTCCCCAGGGAGAGCCAGGCAGAGAGGAGTGCAAAGTTACACCACAGCCCATGGAGTCACAGAATCCTGGAATGGTTTGGGTTAGAAGGGACATTTAAGTTCTGCCCTGTCCCACCTCTGCCACGGACAGGGACACYTTCCACTRTSCCAGGYTGCTCCAAGCCCTGTCCAGCCTGGCCTTGGGCACTGCCAGGGATCCAGGGGCAGCCACAGCTKCTCTGGGCACCCTGTGCCAGGGCCTGCCCACCCTCCMAGGGAACAATTCCTTCMCAATATCCCATCTAAATCTCTCTTCTTTTAATCTAAACCATTCCCATGAAAAAAATCAGGTGGATCTGCCCATGTAGCAAGTCAGGTGCATTCCTTGCACCTCCAGGGCTGAGCCCAGTCCCTCTGGAAATCCAACCCCTCCTCACTTTGTGTCAGCTCGCAAAAACCCACCTGTGGAGACATCCTGTCCGGAGCCAGAGCCAGCTCCGGGAGCTGCTTCTGCGAGGCAGGAGGGAAGCAAAGTCCAGGGGAGCCGGGAGGCTTAAGGAGCGAGCTGGAGTCCCAACAGAGCGCCTTTTGTTCCCGAGCTGCCGATAAGGAGCAGAGCTCCGGCACACTTCCCTGCCGGTGAGCGCAGCCTCCTCCCGCTCCCCTGGATTCCAAAATAAAAGCTCGTTCTGGGAGCCCTGCTCCGGCCAGCCCCGCTCCGGGCGCTCACACTTCCCAGGAATCCATCCCCAAAGAAAAAGACTGAACCTGAAAGCGACCTGTCGAGGTTTATCTCGGCCTTCCTGGTGTTTCTGGTGAATAATTAAGCGTTAAGTGACAAATTCCTTCCTTATAGCCACGAATAGAGGGATGTATGAAGCTTGGATTGCTCACCAGGGGCAGGTCAGAAGCTCTTTTGGTGACTCAGARGATGGTCTCTGGCAGGCAGTGACAGTGCTGACCCCAAAGAAGGTTATGACCAYCCCAGTGCCAGCCTGCCCCCTGCGAACAGGAGCCCAGCCCTGGGGGAGAGCTGATCCATGGGATTTTCCCCTCTCCGTGGCACAGGGAGGCCTCGGCACCGCTCGCACCCGCAGGTTCTGAGGGTTTCCTCAGGTTTTCTGTTTCCTCTGCACAGAAACCACGCGTACATCAAGCTTCCTCAGCGCTGCCTACCAGCACAGACCCCAGACTTCCTTCCATTACCTTCCCAAAGCAGGCTCTCCCCTGTTCTCTGGGTTATCCTCGCTGTGCTGCGGGCCGATCCCTCCTGAGCTCGGAGCAGAGGGCAGTGCTGAGCAGCGCTGCTCGCAGTGTCCGGACCCTGATAGGAGCTGAGCTGACCCAGGCCAGCCCAGACTGCTGCTCCCAGCACGGCAGCAAGGAGTTATGCTTTAACCCGAGCTCTGCCCGTGCCTGCTCCTCACACAGCAGGTCACAGCCCCTGTGCTCCTCTGCTTGTGCCTCAGGACCTCAGAGAACATCTGAACTCCCATGAGAGGCCAAAATCAGTCACTGAAACGAATTAGGAAACCCCAATCCCTGCCCTTTTTACTTCTCAAACTCTTATTGAGACACCTCTGCTTGCACTGCTGCCCCCTCACCCCCCAGCCCTSCCGTGTCCCACAGCCCAGTTCCCACGTTCCCAATCTCACACACTCTGCTGTRGTTCAAGATAAGGCTCCAAGGACTTTGTTTTTTAAACTCCTTCCAGYCTATTTCCTACTGGGCAAACACTTCAAATGGGATCTTTTCTGACCAGCACAGAAATTTCTCACCGTAGCCCTTGCACTTGGGTTCTGCCTTCAGGAACATCCCTGTCCCATTTACACTCCCACCCTTCCCTCTACACAGCTCAAAGTCTACACAATAAATTAATTTCCTTGGTATTTTCAGACTTTAAGATATCAAATTATCACCATGGACTGATTTGGGAGAGCTGGAGCCCCTCTGCTCTGGAGCCAGGCTGGGAGAGCTGGGGATGCTCACCTGGACAGGAGAAGGCTCCAGGGACACCTCAGAGCCCCTTTCAGGGCCTAAAGGAGCTCCAGGAGAGCTGCAGAGGGACTGGGGACAAGGGATGGAGGGACAGGACCCAGGGAATGGCTCCCACTGCCAGAGGGCAGGGCTGGATGGGATATTGGGAATGAGGAATTGTTCCCTGKBAGGGTGGGCAGGCCCTGGCACAGGGTGCCCAGAGCAGCTGGGGCTGCCCCTGGATCCCTGGCAGTGCCCAAGGCCAGGCTGGGCAGGGCTGGGAGCAGCCTGGGACAGTGGGAGGTGTCCCTGCCATGGCGGGGGTGGCACTGGATGGGCTTTAAGGTTTTTTTCCAACACAAAGCATTCCAGGATTCTGTGAATACAAGGATAATATGGGATTGTTCACTTGCTGTCCACAGGGCTCATGGCCCTTTGTCTCTCACTGCAGAAAGGCTTTGGGGACAATGGGGACATTGCTCAGGGCTCCATGTTCTCCCCCAAGGACAGGTGAACAGGCACTGAACTGCATCTGTCACATTCCACAGCCCTGCAGTTCCAGCCACCTGCAAGATTTCAAGCCCATCAGCTGCTCAGGACAAAATGATCACCAATTCCAGCAGCCAGCCCCTGGAGAAAGGTTTGTTACCATTTCATTCATGGTGTTTTCTGGTCAGCCCTGTGAGCAGAGGCCTACTGAGGCCATTCCAGAGGGTGGGAATGGCTCTGGTACACAAAACCTGAGCTCTCACCTCCAYGTCCCCATTCCAACCAGGAGCCCTTCACACCTGGGTTAGGACAGCCAGGGAACAGCTCAACCCAGGCCTGTGCTGGTGCTTTGAGCCCCYTGCACAGCTCAGAGGAGCTCCCAAAGCTCAACCCCATCTTTTCAGCCTGGCCGGCCCCTGCCAGACATGCACCCTGTGGTACCAGTGGTGTGGAGAGGAARAGGAGGAAAAAACCTCACCTAAAATGCCACAGATTGCAAAGCAGGGCCCTCCCAAAGGCTCTGTGCTCACCAGGCCCGGCTCTGCCTTCGGGAAGGAAAGTATCTTCCTGGGAATTCAGCACTAGGAAAGGAGGGCTCAGAAGGTCCACAGGGCTACTAGGAGGGGACACAAGGAGCCTGCAGTAGCCTCCTCCTGTGGAAGAGGTTTTACAGAGACTCCTGTGAGCCAGAGAGAAGCTTGATAAGAGGATCCATGTTTGCCCCTGGAAGAATTCCCTACCAAGGTYGTTGACATAGAAACCAAGAAAGAAAGAAGGATAAATAAGAGAAATCTGCAACTGTCTATTCCAATGAGCACTTTGTTTGKCTTCCCTGACCAATGAGTAAAGTGCAAACTTAGGAGTTTTRTAAGAATGTATAAAAAGCATGCATGCTAAAATAAAAACAGGTTKGAAGCCTTCTGAAAATGGAGTGTGGCTTTGCATTGTGAACATCTCAACCACGACATCCTACAGCCACCCCACATGGGCTCCAGGGGCATAAGGAAYGACAAAAGACACCACACACAAGGCACCAGGAATGACAGTGATGCCTCTGGGAGCAGGTCCCCACGTGCTCCCACAACAGCTTCTGTGTTGCAACACACAGCTGGGGCCCTGCAAGTCCCTGGTCCCCTTTGTAGAAGCTCTGAGCAGCTGGAGAAACACAGCAATGTGGATTTTTGCCCTCAAAGAAGCCTTAAGTTCAATTGCTCAACATGGAAAACAATCCTGGCTTTAATGGAGTTAAAGTTTCACAGAGGTGATATGTTGGCCCTAAAGCTGCTGCCCAGTGTTGCACAGAATGTCACAGAATATTCTGAGCTGGAGTTCTCCCAGCTGCACCTGTAGGCAGGCAGGCTGGGAGAGCCACGAGTAGCTCCTACTCCCAAAATACACAAAACTTGGGACGTGCCCAAGTCCCATTTTCCTCCCCAGATCCGCTCCCTCCCTGCTGTACAACTCCCTGCTAGACAAATAGCCAGAGGGGACGTGCCTGGGCCGGTGCAGGCTTCCAGGGCAAGCCAAATTCCCCTCTCGTGGCTGYGCAGAACGTGTTTTCCTGGCTGCTTCCAGCAGGAGCCACGGCAGCTGCCCAGCAGATGGCAACAGTCCTGCACAAGGCACTGCAGCCGCAGGACTGATGCTGCCCTGTCCTGCAGAGCTCAACCAGAGCCTTCCTCTGACCCTGCCGGCCCAAAACACAAGTTCCAGGGCTAAAAATCCCTATTTGGGGTGTTTATGGTGCCCCAGGCAGCTTTTACAGGGCACTGGCTGTGCCTCTCCTCCAGCCCAGCTGAGGTTWTACAGCTCCATGCCCAGCCCAGCCCAATCCCAGCATTTTCATGCCTCGTTTTCCTTTTTCTAGAGTCATCCTTCCCACTCTGCACTGCCCAAGGGGGCTCACCAGCCCCAGGAGCAGAGCAGTGGGGCARAGCCCTCACTCTAGGGCAAGGCACAGTGGGTATCCCTGTGGCGCTGGGCTGATGGTTGAGCTTGGAGTTMATTTCCAGCCTAAATGATTCCATGATCCCAAGAAAACTAACTCCAAATTCTCCTCCATGTCCCCCAGAGCATTCCAAACGAGTCCTGTACCTCAGCACTGAGTCATGAACACCACAGGAGCTCTCAAGGGAGGCAAGGAGAACTCCCACCTTCCAGGCAGTCAGCAGCCAAGCTGTGCCAGCCCAGCCTGGGRGAAAACAGGGCTCAGGTGTCCAGATGGAAAAGCCCCAAGCTCCCTTCCATGTGACTCTGACAAAGCAGGAAGGCTGTCATTAGTTTTTGGTGGTTTCTCACCCAGCAACCACCACGCTTCCACCTGAGGCAGGAGGAACACGCTGGGAGGTGATCCCAGGCAGGTGATGCTCTCCCTGCTCCAGCTGGGTGCCCAGGGATGAGGTTCCTCTTGAATGTGTCACAGAAGAGCTGCAGGGATTGGGATGAGCCYCCTGCAAGCACAGCTGGAGGCAGGAGAAGCCACGTGGCTGCAGGAGCTGCTGTCTCAGGGGAGTCATGGGAGCAGAAATCCTCTCTGGAAGCACCTTAACAGACAGCCCTGTCTGCTGGACACTCCTGGAATGGTGCAACAGGAGCAGGAGATCCATGGCACATCCAGAGCCACTGGTGTCTGCTGGACACTCCTGGAACAGTGCAGCAGGAGCAGGAGATCCATGGCACATCCAGAGCCACTCCTGGAACGGTGCAAGAGGAGCCAGGAGATCCATGGCACATCCAGAGCCACACCAGTGGCTGAACTGGGGCAGTATCCAACATTACAAATTCCTGAGTCCACACCTTGTCCCTTCCAAAGCCTTCTCCTGGAGGAAGCAGGTGTTGGTGGTTCTCTCTAGAGAGCAAATATTGGGTCAAAGTCCCCAGCTCTGTGCTCTCAGGGCTTTCCATGGATGCTGAGCTCTCCTGATGACAGYCACCAGAAGAGGACATGACTCATCAAGCAGAGCAACCTTATTAACAAAGAGAAGACATTTTCCTGGAGACTGCTTAAAGCACTTGTTTACACTTGTTTGAACAAACACTGAGGAGAAAATCTCCTGTCAGACCCCAGCACTTGGAAGAGCTGAGCACTCCAGCCACTGGGATTCTGGGCTGTTTCAGAGGGACCACAGCCAGAGCTCCACTCAATAACCACAAACTGCTCCCAGCACTTCTGCAAATGCAGCAACTCCTTCAGCTCTGATGTGACAGGGGAGGAGAAATCCCAGCTGTGCCACTTCAACCCACGGCCCTGCCACAGCCAGAGGGGCTCAGGCAGTGCCTGAGGTGTCCCAGGTGTGTTTTGGGTGTGTTTAGCTGAGTGTCCTGCTGCAGCATCTTCCCAGGGCTGACACGGGGATACYCCAGAGCCCAAACTGCTGCTTGGTGCAGTGAGAACCTTACTCTGAGAAAAGGTGATGGTTTCACTTTGAAAGGTGATTTTTTTTACCCCTCATCTCTTCTGGAGAATCCACGCAAGAGGGACTACAGGTATTGGGAAGAGCTGTTTATTCTGTTCTCTGCCTGGCTGATTCCCTACTGCACCTAAGAAAGGTCTGCTGGAGCCCTCTCCAGCTCTTTTCCCAGTGCTCCCACGAGGAACACACCTTTGCTGCTCCCAGCAGGATGCTTTGTGCCACAGCTTCTCCCTCCCTGGGCCAGCTCCAGCTTTCCAAGGCACAGCACTCCAGGACGTGTGGGATAAAAGGCACGTTGGGAGCTCAGGGCTCAGCCAAAGAGAACAAAAACCCCCTCTCCCCAAGACTCCAGTTTATTTTTACACTCCCAAGGCTGAGTGGTATTTCTCGAGCATGTTCTCATTTGCTGAACCTCTATGAAATCCTGGCAGGCTGGAAATGATTTCAAATCACGTATCCAAGACAACAAGGATAATTCTTCCCTGGCACGTTAAATGTAGAGCTGTCCCTTAGATGTGAATTCAGTATAAAAATCCACTCAGATCTTTTGGAAAAGAAGACTTCAGGACTCATCACCTTTTTCCTTTGGGTCACCTTGTCTTTACAAGGAAAGGTTGGCCCAGCAGCAGAAGTATTTCATCCCAGTGGKGCACACACCTGCCTTGTTGGTATTGCTGCCCAGAATAGCTCCCAGCGCTGACAGAGCTCATCTATGTTAAATTAGCCCTTGGAAAACATCCCTGCTCGGAATCTCAGGCAAGATGCTCCCTTGACACAGGTCTGAGCAGCAAAAACTGAAAGCCTTTTCCTGTCACAGCCTCCACACTGCTCAGTACAGCRTGAAAATGCACATTTGTGACCCTGCACCACCTAAAAACCATGGAAATCCATCTCCTGCCTGCCCTCCTGTCCCACTTCTCCTCAGCTGTTCCTGGGGTTTGGAACTCCCTTTCAAAAAAGAAATATAAACCAATATTCAGCCTTGCCTAGAGAAGCTGTGGCTGCCCCTGGATCCCTGGCAGTGTCCAAGGCCAGGCTGGACAGGGCTKGGAGCAGCCTGGGCTAGTGGAAAGTGCCCCTGCCATGGCAGGGGGTGGCACTGGATGATCTTTAAGGTCCCTTCAACCCAAATMATTTCATGATTTTAGGACCAGCTGCCCAACACCCAAGCTATCATTAACCTTTTATCAAGAAATCACAAGTCCAAAATTATGTACTACAGACTATACAAAGCAAAAATACACACAAATATAAATAAATACATTTGCATGCAAATACAAAGCAGGTCAGGAGTCTCATTACCAGCAACAAATAGCGTGATAAAAATCACAAACAATCATAAAATATCCTGAGTGGAAAGGGGTCCATAAGGATCAGAGCCCAGCTCCTGGTCCTGCACAGGACAACCCCAAAAACATCCAGGCTACCATGACACAGGTGTCACACTCCTGAAGAGGCAAGTTTGGGAAAGAAAAAGCAGTGATTCAGTCCCCACGTGGGACAGGGACCCAGCCATCCCTCTGCTCCCAAGGCTCCTGCAGCACCTCCTGCTCCAGGCTGGAAGGCACAGAGCAGGAATGGGTGAAGCCTTCCAAGCCAAGCTCAAAACCCCCAGGCAAGACCAGAGGTCTGTCCTTTCCAGCTGGGAACAGCAGGATCACTACTGCAACGTGCTCCTGTAGTAAGGAATGCAGGAGGGAACCAAGGCATGGAGAATTTAACTAGAGGAAAACAACCCAAATCAGAGAAACAGCCTTCATCAAGCCCAAAAGTAGAGAGAAAATGTAGATTTTTGTCCTCTGCTGTGCCTTTTACTGGCCAAACAGCACCAAATGTCAGCATCCCACTGCTCTGCTGTGCCTCTCAGGCAGGCTCCTGGCTGGTACATCTCAAAACCAAGCTCAGGTTTTAGAAGCTCAGAAACTCCAGCAGGAAGACAAACCCAAGAGCAGCAGGTCCCCTTCCAGTGTCACCAGYCTTTCACCACAGAAAGGTCTCCCTTTCCACCCAGAGCACTGTGCTCTGCTCTTTCAGTTTCATCAACACCAATTTTAACTTAAACAGAACCAAATGCTTGGTGCAGGTTCTCTGGGCCCATCACCCAGAGACTGAATTTGTGTTCACATGTTAAGCATCCCTGAGCGCTGTCACAGCACACTCCCCTGTCCCCAGGCACAGCCTCCATGCCCAAATCCCACTCCACGTGCAGCCAACACTTATGGGAACGAACAGAGCTCATACTTGCCTCAAACGTGACGAAATCATCAAACTCATCGGGGCAGGCCGGGGCTTCCTCCTCGGGGGTATATCCCATATCATACAGCTGGCTGTCAGGGTCTGCAGGGGGAAAAAACACACAGCTGCAATCACCCAGAGGCAAATCCGCACCCTCACACCCAGGGTGGGTTTGGGAGATGTGACAGCGGTGGGACAGGAGCTTCTGTGTGCACGGACCGGCGCCTCCAGCCCTCAGGAAGGGCCTGTGCTCCCAGGCATGCCACCTGCACCAGGGCTGAGGGCAATGGCCGCGCTTCTCCCTGCCTCAGATCCTACACGGCCCTTGCTGCTCCAATGGGGCCGGCTCCTGGCTTCATCCCTACCCCTCCATTCCTTTCCCTATCTCCGTTCCCTGCATCCTCTCATTCSTCTCCCAGAAGGCTTTAATCCCGCTGTGGGCAGGGAATGCCTGGGATGTGTGTGTGTGACAGCCAAGTGCCATGGGAACGGCGGGGAAGGCAGGCTGCAGCTCCGCGGTGCGGCGCCTGCTCCTCCCGCGGCCGCCCGCAGCAGGAGCGACCGCACAAACACAGGAGATTTCAGCGAGCGAGCCTCCACATGAATTCTGCTCCTCCCATGGCCACACGCATCAGGGAGCATCCACATGAATTCTGCTCCTCCCGTGGCCACACGCTTGAGGAGCCTCCACACAAAACCAGGAACTTTG
>JACDOX010000173.1:1303552-1313663 GCA_014549065.1 Cardinalis cardinalis
GGTCCAGATCCAGCTCCGGGCCCAGCTCTGCCTCCTGGTCCAGCTCCGGCTCTGGGTCCAGATCCAGCTCCGGGCCCAGCTCTGCCTCCTGGTCCAGCTCCGGGTCCGGCTCCAGGTCCAGCTCCGGGCCCAGCTCTGCCTCCTGGTCCAGCTCCGGGTCCGGCTCCAGGTCCAGCTCGGGCTCCGGGCTCAGGTCTGCCTCCTCCTGTTCCAGCTCCGGCTCCAGCTCCGGCTTCGGTTCCCGTTGTAAGTCCAGGTCCGGCTCCAGGTCCAGCTCTGGCTCCGGTTCTGGCTCCAGCTCCGGCTCCGGTTCCCGTTGCAAGTCCAGGTCCGGCTCCGATTCCAGGTCCAGCGCGTGTTCTAGGTCCAGCACTGACTCCGGTCCTGGTTCCAGCTCTGGTTCCAGCTCCGGTTCCAGGTCCAGCTCCAGCTCGGGCCCCGGTCCCGGCCCCCGGGGCAGCGGGGGCTCGGTCCCAGGCGGACGCGGTTCCATCTTCATCGCCGGCGCTCCGCGCCCGCCGCCGCCCGCCCCGGGCCATGCCCCGCGGCCATGCCCCGCTCACATCGGGGCGGTGCCGGTGCCGGTGCGGTCTCCGCGGCACTCACGGCTTTGTGCGAGGAACGCCGGCCCCGCCCGCCGACACCGGGGGCGGCCCCGCCGGTCCCGCCCTGCCCGGGGAGTGGCGGCTCCGAGCGCCGGGGCCGCGGGTCCTACCCGGGACCGGGGATTAGGGGAGGCGGCGGCGGCACCGAGGAACAGCCCCGCGGCCCGCCCGCCCGCGCCGCCGCTCCGGGGCCGCCCGCGGACAAGCGGCAGCTCCAGCCCGGCCGCCGCCGCAGTAGCCGGGGTGGTGACGTCACTCGCCTGCCGGTCCGGTTCGCCCCGCCCCTCCGCGGCGCGAGCCCGTGCCGAGACCACGCCCCCTCCCCGGCTCGCGCGCGGCGGGGGCGGGGCCGGCGGAGAGGGGCGGGGCCAGGGGAGCGCGAGCACGTGGGACCAGGGGGACACCGTGAATGGGGACCCCGAATCCCCCTGCTGGGAAACCGCGCCCGGGACCCCAAGCGCAAACCGTGCTCTGAGACCCCAAACACAAACCATGCTCCAGGACCCCAAACCCAAACCGTGCTCTGAGACCCCAAACGCAAACCATGCTCCGGGACCCCAAACCGTGCTCTGAGACCCCAAACCCAAACCATGCTCCAGGACCCCAAACCCAAACCATGCTCTGAGACCCCAAACCCAAACCATGCTCCAGGACCCCAAACCCAAACCATGCTCCGGGACCCCAAACCCAAACCGTGCTCCGGGACCCCAAACCGTGCTCTGAGACCCCAAACCCAAACCATGCTCNCCCAAACCATGCTCCGGGACCCCAAACCCAAACCATGCTCCAGGACCCCAAACCGCGCTCTGGGACCCCAAACCGCGCTCTGGGACCCCAAACCCCTGTGGGGGGAACCATGCAACAGGACTGCCGAGCTGCTCCAGGTGTGAGCCCCAAATCCCCCCGGCGAGATGAGCCGTGCTCCAGGAGCCCCAAGCCCAGTGGGGCAGCACTGTGTGCCCCGGGATGCCTGAGCTGCTCCAGGGGGGACCCGAGCCCCGGGACACCCCTGGGACTGYCAGTGGGTTAATTAATTAATTAATGCCCGTGCTTAGGGCTCACAGCCTGCAGGCTCGGGGCAGCTGCAGTTTCTGCTGGAGCACCGGGATGGCCCTGCTAACACACCCCTGAGCTGGCCCAGCAGGTGGAATTACAGGCCCTGGGTATAATTAGCAGCAAACTCGATGAGCAAGAGCATCCCTGGCCCCAGTGACCCTGCCCAGGCCACGGATGTGTGTGACATCTCAGGAGCAGCCTGGTTGCGCTACAATGTGTCCCTGAGCACACTCAGCCCCGAGAGCCAGAGCTCAGCAGCATCCCCAGGGAGGATGTCACCCCTGTCCTTCAGCCCAGTGCAGGAAGGATGGAAACCTCCACTCCAAATCCTCTTCCCCAGCACAGCCATTCCCAAAGGTGAGCAAGGCAGGAGGGGCCTCCTGGGTCTGTCCCATGGCRGGGAGCCTCAGGCATCCCCTGCAAAATCCCCTGGGCAATACAATTCCCAGTTTCCAGACAGCTCAAGCTGTGGATTCCTGCATGGATGGGGCYGGCAGGGAAGGAGGTCCCTGCAGGGCTGCAGGTGACAGCCCAATGCTGTGAGGCAGCTCTGCAGCCCTGCATGTGCTCCTGCAGCTCCAGGCCAAGCCCAGAGCTCTGTCCTTGCCCTGGTGCTGGGGACACGTGGCCAAACTCAGCTCCCTCCTCCTGGGGTGGCCACGGGGCCAGGACAGCCCTGACAGTGCCCAAGTCACCTGGTCATGGTGGAACAGTGAAATCCATGAGGCTGCAGCTGGGCAGAAGGGCCGGCACACACCACACAAGCACCTTCTCCAGGAGAAAACACATCCTGGGATCCAGCAAGAGCAACACTGCAGCCAGAGCCAAATCCCAAGAGCCCAGGCAAAGGATGCACCCAGATCCCAGCCCAAGCACTGCAGCCCCATCCCCCTGCAGGGCTGAGCCTCTCACCAAAGCCCTCAGCACCTCCCAGCACCTCTGCTGCTGGAACCACCTTCCCACAGCCCTGGGGCTGAGCAGCTGGCAGGTCCCCAAGCCCCACGGCCTGGAGCCTTGGGCACCACAGAGCCAAGGACTGGAGCCACACAAGGCCCTGGCAGTGGAGCAGYGGCTCTTCCCCTCCCTTAGTGCCCAGTTTGGACCAGTGAGCTGGGCAGGGCACTGGTGCTCATGCAGCAGAGAGAGGCATCACTGCTTCAGGGGGCAAGTTCTTTATTTGTGGCCTGGAGGAAGGAGTAAAACCTGGCAAGTCTACAATCGAGTAGGAAATACAATTAAGTGGGAGAACAAGCTTCACTGAATCCAGGGTGAGCCTAAAAACTACCAGCAGCAGCAGGAGGGTGCACACGAGCAGCATGTGTCCCCCAGGGCACCAGGGACAGGGCTGGCTCCAGCAGTGCCATCCTGCAGCCCAGTCCTGCATTCCAGCTCTCTGCTTAGCCTCAGCCTGAGCGTCTGGCAGGACACAGCGTGCCACTGGTGTGACAGACAGACGGGTGTGGACAGACCGCTGGACACCTGCAGTGCTGAGGCGCAGAGCTGGACCGGGGGGATCTGCCCTCACAACACCTCTGCTCCCGGGAGAGGGGCATCCCAGCTGCATCCCTGGCAGCCCCCCGGGACCCCCGTCCAGCCAGGACCCCTCAGGGGACACAGCCACCTCCCCCTGCCAGGCAGAACTGAGCCCACCACGCTGGGTGACCCCAGCCCCCGCCAGGCTGAGCTGCTCCCCCTCCCAAAAAGGAGCTGCTGCTGCTGCTGCTGCTGGGGCTCCTGTGCAATTCTCAGGCTAAGAGAGGGGAGGAAGAGGATGGGTACCCACGGGTGGCACTGCCTGGGGCTTGGGGAAGGCCACAGGAGCAGCTTGGAGGGAGCCACAAAGGGCCAGTGACCATCTCAGCCCTCCAAGCTGTCTCTGCACCCACAGCCACAGCAGCTCAGAAGGCACAATGGCACAGGGTGGGCTTGGTCMCCTCCCAGCACCCCAGAGCTGTGTCCCCCAGGCAGACCCGGGACTGGCAGTGTCACCAGTGCCACCAGTGGCCGAGGAGAGGCTGTGGCTGTTGGCACTGGCTCTGGAGACGTCCCCACACGGTGTCCCAGGTCATGTCTGTCCGTCAGTCAGTCCCAGGCTGTCCATCAGTGGGGTTGGCTTGCTCCTGCAGCCCAAACATCTGCAAGAGAGGGTGGAGGTGGGGACAGAGCCCTGCTGGGGCCTGCCCAGCTCATGGAGGCTGCCAGGTGGGACACAGGCAGGGAGGGGAGGAAGGCAGGAGATCCCTTCCCTGCCAGGCTGCAGGAATTAATGGAAAAGGCTCTGGGGACTCTGTGCTCAATCCTGCTGCTGGGGCACAGAAAATGGGCATCAGGTTGCTCTGGGGGAATCTCAGAGGTGTCTGGACAAGTGTCCACAAGACACCATGTCACAAGCCAGGCTCAAAGGGAAAATCCAGCAGGTTCTGCTCATCCCAAGGACTGGCCATGAGGACACTACACCCACTGCTCCAGCAGCCATGCCCCAGGAGAATCATGGTTAAGAATCATTGTTTAAGTTGGAAAAGCCCTCTAAGACCATTAAATCCAACTGTTCCCCCAGCACTGCCAAGGCTACCACTAAAACATGTCCCCAAGTGCCACATCCACACGGTTTTTAAATCCCCCCAGGGATGGGGGCTCCCCCACTGCCCTGGGCAGCTGTGCCAGTGCCTGACTGTAGCAATGTGCCCCCTGTTGGCCGAGTGACAAATTTAAAAAGGAAAAGAGCCCAGAAGTTTCTCTGCTTGGTTAGGTAAAGACACCTCATAGGACCTGGGGGACTGCACCTCAAACTTAAGGATGGCCAGTTGGACAGAAGCCAAAAAGTCCTGCCTGAGCAATTTACTAGAAAAAGAAGAGATCAGAGGAAGTAATGGCTTTTGTGGGGTTTTTTACCAGAAGCAAGAACCTCTTGCACCCGGCTTGGATTTTCTCTGTAAAGAGTTTTGTTATTTTGCCTTTTAATAAAACTTTTCTGTCTCCATCACTACCACAGAAGCCATCCTGCTGATTTTATGCCATCTGAGGGGGCTGAGCTATCTCAGGTGTGATCTAGATCTCCAAGAGCTTTTAAGACCTGGCTCAAGGAGACCATTATATCACCTGCCCACCCATCCATGACGGAATTTTCTCTAACACTCAACCTAAACCTCCCCTGGCACAGCTTGGGGGCATTTCCTCTCATCCTGTCCCTGTTCCCTGGAGCAGAGCCCGACCGCCCCAGCTGTCCCCTCCTGTCAGGAGTTGTGCAGAGCCACAAGGTCCCCCCTGAGCCTCCTTTTCTCCAGGCTGAGCCCCTTCCCAGCTCCCTCAGCTGCTCCTCACAGCCCCTGTGCCCCAGGGAAAAGCAGGGATTTCCTGAGGAGCCCTGCTCCAATCCCACGAGGGGGAAATGCAGTCACCTAGAGTTTAGCAGAGGAGGAGGCAATACCCAGCAAGGCAGAGAAGCTGTTGGGGGAGGTGAGCCAGCTGCCCCCATCCACGACCAGGGTGGTGCCGGTGACGTAGGACGAGAGGGGGCTGGCCAGGTACAGCGCGCTGTGCGCGATCTCCGTCTTGTTCCCCGCGCGCTGCAGCGGGATCACCGACAACTGGTTGGACTTCTCTGCRAATTTCCCACCTAAAAGGAGCAGGAAAGAGTCAGTTTGGACCATGGGAGGACTGTCCACCACCACGGCTGGCCAGGCAATGCAGCACTGCCCACGGGGCTGGCTGAGAGCTCCAGGGAACTGGGGTGAGATCCTGGCACAGCCCTGGGATAGAAACTGGGAAGATTTAAAGGAGGGGAGCCCAAGCCCAGCAGGGATTTTGTACTGACCCAGAGAGCTCAAGGATCTCAGAAAGCTTTAGAGCCATGGAATGGTTGGGGTTGGGAGGGATCTCTCCTTCTCCTCCCYTGCCATGGCAGGGACACCTCCCACTGTCCCAGGTCACTCCCAGCCCTGCCCAGCCTGGCCTTGGGCACTGCCAGGGATCCAGGGGCAGCCCCAGCTGCTCTGGGCACCCTGTGCCAGGGCCTGCCCACCCTGCCAGGGAACAATTCCTCATTCCCAATATCCCATCCATSCCTGCCCTCTGGCTGTGTGAAGCCCTGTACAGCACTCCTGGAGCCCCTTTAGGCCCTGGAAGGGATTCTGAGGTCTCCATGGCCCCAGAGCAGAGGGGCTCCAGCCCTTGGAGCATCTCCATGGCCTCTGGACCTACTCTAAGAGCTCCAGGTCTTTCCCATCCTCTGGGGCTGCACCAGCACTCTGCTGAKGGACTACAAGAGCCAACCCCTCGGGCAGGGCTGAGTGTTGGGGGAGCACATTGCATCAGGGAACCCAAACTGCTGCCAAAGCAGTGCCCTGGGAGGTACCAGGGATGTGGGAAGGGCTGCTCCCACAGCGCYGTGCCAGCCAAGCCACAGCACAGCAGCAATCCCCCACGAGCTGTGTGGCACTGGGGATCCCTCCCAGTGCCCTCCCAGTCCCCTCCCAGCAGGGCAGTGCCAGGGCAGTGCCAGGGCAGGGCTGGGAGCCCAGGCTGCCTCACCCAGGCGTCGGAAGCCCTCGGTGCCCGAGATGGGGCCGGGGGCCAGGCTGTTCACACGGATGTTGTTGGGTCCCCACTCCACTGCAAGGTGACGGGTCATGGCATCTGGGGAGGGATTGCAACAGCATTGAGAAACAGGGAGCACAGCCATGCCAGCAACTTCTTGGGTGGGGGGGAAAATGCCACAGACCAGTCTGGTTGAGAGCAAAGGGCCCTGGAGGGGAGAAGAGCCTCATCCCAAACCCAGGCATGCGGTAACCACACCAATTCACCCCCACTGCCCCTCCCCAAGGTATCTTGTCACAGACATCTTTTATGACAAATCCTTTCCTTAGGATTTTTCCTCCTGAGAAGCTGAGAGGCCTCAGGAACAAAATGTAAACAATGGTTATCTGCTGCTGTGGAATGCAACAGGTGCATCTGGGATTGGCCCATGTCAGATGTTTGTAATTAATGGCCAATCACAGCTCAACCAGCTTGGGCTCTCTGTCTGAGCCACAAGCCTTTGTTATCAWTCCTTCTTTTTCTATTCTTAGCTAGCCTTCTGATGAAATCCTTTTCTTCTATTCTTTYAGTATAGTTTTAATGTAATATATATWATAAAATAATAAATCAAGCCTTCTGAAACATGGAGTCAGATCCTCRTCTCTTCCCTCATCCTCAGACCCCTGTGACCACGGTCACAGTATCTTCCATGCCAGTGTTTAGGAAGGACTGGCTTCTTTCCTGGCCTCACGTGGCTCAGAGCCCAGCAGGGTGTGTGGAGGTACCTATGGCAGCCTTGGCAGCCCCAGCGTGCACCTGCAGGGCCTGCCCTCGGTAGCTCAGGGTGGCCGTGATGTTAACGATGACCCCGCCGTGGTCCTGGGGAAGGAAWGGAGGTGTGGAGTGAGGCAGGGAGCAGCACAAAGGCTCACAGAGGGCTCTGAGGGACAGGAGAGCTGGGCCTGGAGGGACAGTCACCCACAGGCACTGCCAAGCCATCACTGGGGCAGCTCTACCCACGGAATCTCAGGGGTGGGGCAGCCAGCAGGGCCCTGCTGGAGAGGTGGGACATGCAGGGTAGAAGGAAAGGCCAAGGGAAAGTGGCAGAGCTGGAAAGGGAGCAGGAGATCAGCTTCTCCAGGTGGCAGAGCATGGAAAGGTGCTGCAACAGCACAAAGCCCCAAGGCAAGGGACAGAATGAGCCCCAGTTCAGGGCTGGGATCCCTGGAAGGGATCTGTGCGGGGAGGCTCTGGGGCCTTGCAGTTCCCTGATTTCCCCAGGAGCACAGTGTGGTTTGACACTACCCCCTACCTACCAGAGCCTCTCCTCAGGCTCTCCTGGCTCYGTGCCACTTACCCGGAAATATTTCTCAAAGAGGACTTTGGAGGTGTTGAAGGTGCCCAGGGTGTCGATGTCRATCACTGTCTTGAAGGCGTTGAAGGACAGAGCACTGGCTGGGCACAGGAAGTTCCCTGCAGCACCTGAACCACAGGGACAGGCAAGACAGGGCTGAGATAGATATCAGGGCCCTTCTGGGACAGGGAGAGCACATGGACACAGCCCTGCTAAGGGATTAACTGGTGGCTCTGGGTGCCCAGCAGCACAGCCAGCATGAGGGGAGCRGGGATGATCCACACCCGGACAAACAGGGATGGCTATGCACCACACACAGATCTCTGCTTCCTCTGAGCCCCCAGGAAAACACCCTGCCCAGCAGTGAGCCCAAACAGCTGGGAGCCCTGGGAATAGTGCAGTAGGAGGRACAGTGCAGAGGGGCTCCAGCCCCTGGAGCATCTCCATGGCCTCTGAACTTAGTCCAAGAACTCCAGGYCTTTCCCATCCTCKGGGGCTGCACCAGCACTCTGCTGATGGACTACAAGAGCCAACCCCTCAGGCAGGGCTGAGTGYTGGGGGAGCACATTCCATCCTGGCATCAGGGAGCCCAAACTGCTGCCAAAGCAGTGCCCTGTGCAGCCTCACCATTAATGAGGATGTCAATCCTCTGGAACTCCTGCAGCGCCTCGTCCACCGCGGCCGCGATGGTCTGCGGCTGCCGCACGTCGATGCACAGGGGCAGGCACTGCTGCCCTGTGGCTGCCACCAGCTTCTTCGAGGCCTGAAAGGACAAAAAAACACCTGAGAGAGCCTGGCTGTGCCCTGCTAGCCCTGGGGCAGCCAGGGAAAGCTCCTGCATGGTGCATCCCAGCACGCTGGGCAGGCTAAGCCCAGGAACCTGCGTGGGCTGCCACGGACACACCACAGCCCAGGCAACATCTCTGCAGGGYAAGTGCAAAGGTTGGACCCCAGCAAGGCTTTTCTGGCATGAGCCCAGGCATAATTGCCCTTTAGGTCCAAAAAGTCAATGGGCAAAAGGGCAAGGACAGAGCAGCCAGGTGTCAGGCTGTGAAACAGAGCAGCTCTGCAGCTCAGGGCTTGTCACAAGCCACCCCTATGGCTCAGAAACAGTAAGATTTTTCCCAGCAAATTAAGCACAGGGGACACACAAACTCAGCAGCAACTCCACACAACACCCAGAGCTGCTCCAACTTCTGTTTTGGGCTCTGTGAGAGGTCCTGAGCCCCAACAACACACAGGTGCACAAGCAGCAGGAGTCCTGGACTGCACACTCTGTGGCCTCAGAAGACTCTGGCCCCTGAGGACTGAAAAGCTGCTGAGCCAGCTTCTTGTGGCACGTGAGCGTGAGGGGGTGGGAAATGACAGCCAACCACACCTGCACCCTCCCCTGTGCCCCAAAACACGGGATACCTGTGCAACACACAAGCCACACAGCCCCTGGCGTCTGCTCCTACTCCACACTGAGCTTTCAGTCCAACCCTGGACTCTGCCCTGCTGACAAACCTCCCCCACAGCTCCCTTCTGTCTCTCTCCCCCACAGAAAGCCACCATGATCATGGAATAGCCCCCACAAAGCAGGTTCCAGGTTGAAAGAGCTGTGCTGGAGATGGGGTGGGTGCAGCCCCAAACCTGCACCCACCCTGGCCAGCACCGCTGGAATGCCCGGGGCTGGCAGGCTGGGAAGCACTGAGAGGCAATGGGAGGCACTGRGAGGCAAYGGGAGGCACTGGGAAGCGCTGGGAGGCACTGGGAAGCCATTCTTCCTATTGCACTATTCCCAGGGCTCCTGGCTCCACCGGCAGAGAGCAGAAGGATCTGGGGGCTCGCAGGCGGCTGSAGCCCGCACTCACCTCGGCCACCCGCTGCAGGCTCCTGCTGGCAATGACGGTGCGGCAGCCGTGCCTGCGGGGAAGGGGCAGGTGAGACGGGCCGGGCTCCYCAGCAGCACCGCGGGATCAGCTCGGGCGCTCCCTGCAGGAACCGCTGCTGCTCCGGGCCCGCGGGACGGGGAGAGGCAGGGCCCGGTGCCCGGAGCCTCCCTGAGGGCTCGGCCGCACATCCCGGCTCTGCCAGGGCCTGGCGCCGCAGCGGGGAAAGCACGGGACGGGGGAAAGAGAAGAGAAGGGGGTGAAGAGGAGGAAAGTGAGGGGAAAGAAGGGAAGAGGAAGAGAAGAAGGGAAGGAGAGGTCCCACCGCAGGGACTCCCGGACCTCATGAAGATCTCGGCGATGCGGAAGCCGATGCCGGAGCCGCCGCCGGTGATGAAGGCCACCTGGCCCCTGTGGGACAGAGGCACGGTCAGGGCCGGGCCCCCGGGAGGCGGCCCCGCGGCCCCCCGGAGCGCCGGCACTCACTGGAGCAGGTCGGGGCAGAGCAGGTGCCGGTACTGCGGCAGGCACTCGTCCCCGTCCTCGTCCGGGGGCACCCGCGCGGCCATGGCGGCCTCGGCCATGGCGGGGGCGGTGCTGCTCACTGCGCCTGCGCGGGCGCCGCCGCCGTCGCCTGGCAACGGGGAGCGCTCTGGGGCACAGCGACACCGGGCGGCCACGGCGGGAACTGCAGCGCGGGGAACCCGGAG
>JACDOX010000173.1:1324299-1347355 GCA_014549065.1 Cardinalis cardinalis
AGGGTGCCCAGAGCAGCTGGGGCTGCCCCTGGATCCCTGGCAGTGCCCAAGGCCAGGCTGGGCAGGGCTGGGAGCAGCCTGGGACAGTGGGAGGTGTCCCTGCCATGGCAGGGGGTTAAAAATAAATCATCTTTACAGTCCCACCCAGCCCAAACCATTCCAAAATTCCATGCTCTGACCCAAGTTTTAAGCATTGGCAAAGCCCCAGCATCAAGTCCCACTCCAATTCCAGCCAGGTGTTCCCTGCACTCTTGGGAGCCAGGGAATGAGGCCCAAGGCCTGAAACCTGCCCCAGGCACCTGTGAACACAAAGGGCTGCCCTTGAGGTGTGACCACAGATGAGAAACTGCAAGCTCTGCTTTCCCAGGCTGAGCAGATTCCCTGGATTCCAGATTTAATCCTCCATGGCAGCAGCTAAGSGGAGGTTACAGGACCTGGGTCCATGGAGATGGAGACTCCCAGTGGCAGTGAGCTGGGAACAGCAGACACCTGCAGCTGCCAACTGGGAATGCTGCAGGCACTCCCTGTGCCACTGAGGGTCCCAACTGCTGCTCCCCCAGATACCCCTGACTGTCCCTGCTCCCCCAGACACAGCTCACTGTCCCTGCTCCCCAGACACCCCTGACTGTCACTGTCACTGCTCCCCCAGACACCCCTGACTGTCACTGCTCCCCCAGACACCCCTCACTGTCACTGCTCCCCCAGACACCCCTGACTGTCACTGCTCCCCCAGACACAGCTCACTGTCCCTGCTCCCCCAGATACCCCTGACTGTCACTGCTCCCCAGACACCCCTGACTGTCACTGGGTGCTCTCTGCTCTCACTGTCACACCAGGGAACACATCCAGCCTTTGACTGGAGCTGGGATCCCTCCCATTCCCAGTTCCCAGTATCAGGGGTGGTAACTCCATTCCAACCACACAAAGRCTGTGGCATAAACCCCCCTAAATCCTGACCTGGACTTCCAAGTAGTTTAAAAGCAGTCCCAGGAGAGCTCCCACCTCTTCCCATGCCCAGAGAGCAGAGGCCAGGCAGGACCCACCTTGTGGTACAGCTTCTGCTTGGTGTTCAGTGTCTCCAGGTAGAAGAGGTTCTGTTTGAACAGGTGAATGTCAGGCTGCAGGAATGACTGGCCAAACGCCTGGAAMAAAGCACAGAGGGAGGAAGGGTATGAAGAGAACCACAAACATCAGAGCTGCCAGGAAAAACAGCATTTTCACCCTGAGCCCAGGAGAAACCCCTGGCAGCTTCAGTGCAGSAAGATCACAAGAGACAGGCAGTTCAGATCAGCTGTGCTGCCAGCAGCTCCATGGGGATGACATTTTGGTGGAAACATGGGCATATCCCTGCAGAGCTGGCTCCACTGGAGCAGGCAGGCCAAGCTGGCACTGGAGAGGGCCAGGGATGCTGAGCCCAGCTCCCTGGGCAGCCAGGCTGCTCAGGAAGGGCAGGGCTGCTCCTCAGGGGTGTCACCTGAGGCACCACAGCACAGGGAACAGAGCAGGACACAGCCCAGGGGRGGCTCTCAGTCTCAGCCAGGAGCCCAAGCAGTGCCACTGCCCTGGTTTAGGATTTGGAGATGATTTAGGATTTAGGCCCTGGGAGCCTGTGAAGAGCCCAGAACAAAACCTGCTGGAGGCTGAGCTGGCCTGGCAGGGCTGCACAGTGTGTGATCAAACATCTTTTCCACCCTGAACACCTCCAAAGCACTGGACAGGGGATGAAGGTGGGTGAGGTCAGCTCTGTACAGAGACAGGCAGCAGGATTTTAACWGCTCCTCTTCAAGGCATTGTGAGCAGAAGAGTTTATTCTCCCACACGATCCATTTATTATCAAATGGACAAAAATGACCCAGATGCCATCAAGACTGAGCCAGTTCTGGCCTTAGATCTCAGGTGGAAATCAGCATAGAAACTATTAATGTCCCCCACACAAAGCCCTGTCTGTGGGAACACTTACAGAGCATGAAATGGGAGTTTTGTATCAGAGCAACAAGAGCCAAGGAGCAAAACAAGCAGTGCAGTATTGTCACCCAGCCTGAACTGAGATGATTACATCAATATCTTCCAGAATGAGGCATTCAGGAGAGGTKGGAAGTGTTACACAGCTACAGGTGAAAGAGATGCTTGGACAGCCCTGCACAGGAGCCAGCCTGGGCTTCAGTGACACCAAAAGGTGGCAGGAGAAGGGAAAGGCCAGAGAGAAACATGGCCCAGGTTATGTCAGTGCAAGAGCTCCCTCTCCACATGTGCACCACAGGGGACCAGGCACTCCACCAGGGGGAAACTCTCCCAAAGTCCTCCCACCTGCAGTCTAAGGAGATCTAGGAATTGCAAGGGAACTCATCTGGCCAGCTCTGACTGAAGTAACACAAGGAACACAGCCTGTTATTCTTAAAAATTCCAATATCCCAACCTGAGAAGGCTGGAGCTGGCTCTGTGCACACACTCTCTCAAGGGGCTCCAGGAGAGCTGSAGAGGGACTGGGGACAAGGGATGGAGGGACAGGACACAGGGAATGGCTCCCACTGCCAGAGGGCAGGGCTGGATGGGATMTTGGGAATGAGGAATTGTTCCCTGGCAGGGTGGGCAGGCCCTGGCACAGGGTGCCCAGAGCAGCTGGGGCTGCCCCTGGATCCCTGGCAGTGCCCAAGGCCAGGCTGGGCAGGGCTGGAGCAGCCTGGGACAGTGGCAGGTGTCCCTGCCATGGCAGGGCTGGGATGGGATGAACTTTAGGGTCCTTCCAACCCAAACCATTCCATGATTCTCTATTCCCCAGGGCAAAGCCTGTCAGGTGTTACCCCCTGACCCTTCCCCACCAGGGCTTGTGGTACAGCACTCAGCACATCCATGGAAAGCAGAAGACACTCAGGAAAACTTCCCAGCACTGGCAGCTCTCCCCAGTGCCAATCACAACGCTCACAATTAAATGGGTCAGTGGCAGTAATGTATTTTTATTGCAGGATGAGGCTTGCAAAAAAAATAACATTYCTTCCTCATGCCTGCATGGCCCTGTGCCTTGTGAGCTCAGCAGCTGGGTCACAAAACCTCACTCAGGCTCATCTAAATCCATCACCCACATGTGCCCAGGTGGGACCCTCACAAGAACAGAGACACTGAGGGGCTGGAGGGGTCCAGAGAGGGGAACAGAGCTGGGGAAGGGTCAGGAGCACCAGGAAGGGCTGAGGGAGCTGGGAAGGGGCTCAGGGGGGACCTTGTGGCCCTGCACAACTCCTGACAGGAGAGGGGAGCCAGGAAACAGGGACAGGATGAGAAGAAATGGCCCCAAGCTGTGCCAGGGGAGGTTCAGRTTGGATATTGGGAAAATTCCTTCATGGGAAGGGTGGTCAGGCCCTGGCACAGCTGCCCAGGGCAGAGGTGGAGTTCCCATGCCTGCAGGGATTTAAAAGCCATGTGGATGTGGCACCTGGGGACATGTTTAGTGGTGGCCTTGACAGTGCTGGGGGAATGACTGGACTCAATCTCAGAGGGCTTTTCCAGCCCTGATGATTCCGTGATTCCATGTTTAGTGCTCCCCTGCAGGAAAGGCTCTGGGCAGAGGTGGGAAAGGTGAGTTACCTGCATGATGGCACTGAACTGGGCTTCATTCTCCATCTGCTCCTCTGCCACTCCCCTCTGCAYGCTGGCCAGCACACTGGATTTGAAGAAGTACCTCCAGTTGTGGTGCAGCACCCGGAAGAGCAGCTCAAACAGCTCTGCCTTCACATCAGGGGATGAGCGCTGCCAGGAGAGGGGACAGAGCTCAGGGCAGGCTCCTCTCACCCMCCCCTGGGTCCCACCCACACATCAAAGCACTTCTAAGGGAGCAGCAGCCCCAGCAGCTGTAGGATCATGCTGAAAACACATCCCTGACTCTGAGCTGTACCTCCTGTTTGACCTCCTCCCTAATTTTAGCTTCTCTTGAAATCCCTGACAAAATCCTCCACCCACTCTGTTTCCAGTCCCACTGACTGCTCCCCCCCAGGGTGTTTTCTCTCCACACTTGCAGCTCTTGGCAATTCAAAGCTTCACTGCTGCCACTGATACCTTGGGGTTTAAGTTTTTCTGTTCTGTTTTGGTGTGTAGCTTTCAGCTTTATATTAAGTGTTACTGGGATCTCTTCACAGGGTGGTGAAGACAACACAATCCTGTCCTAGCTGGAGACTCAAGGACAATCTCTTCAAACTTCAGGCCCAAAGCATAAACAATGTGAAAAGAGGAGGGYGGGCAAGCAAGGAGGATGAAACTTCATAATTTGAAGCTACTAATTGGACAGTTAACTCCTATATGCAAATGGACTAAAACTTATAAAAATGTGARATCTTGTGACCAAGCTCTTTTGTTTCCATCCTGGAGACCCCCAGGCAGAGCTATGACTGTGGAGGATGGGCCCAAAGAGAGCTGGAGACTCCCAGTGGCAGTGAGCTGGGAACAGCAGCTGTCCAGCTGGGAATGCTGCAGGCACTCCCTGTGCCACTGAGGGTCCCAACTGCTGCTCCCCAGACACCCCTGACTGTCACTGCTCCCCCAGATACCCCTGACTGTCACTGCTCCCCCAGACACACCTCAGTGTCACTGCTCCCCCAGATACCCCTGACTGTCACTGTCCCTGCTCCCCAGACACCCCTGACTGTCACTGGGTGCTCTCTGCTCTCACTGTCACACCAGGGAACACATCCAGCCTTTGTCTGACTGGAGCTGGGATCCCTCCCATTCCCAGTTCCCAGTATCAGGGGGTGGTAACTCCATTCCAACCACACAAAGGCTGTGGCATAAACCCCCTAAATCCTGACCTGGACTTCCAAGTAGTTTAAAAGCAGTCCCAGGAGAGCTCCCACCTCTTCCCATGCCCAGATAGGACCTGAGCTCTGCTACTGCCAGGGTGTGGCCTTTGAAGGCCCTTCAATAAAAATCCACTTTATTCCTCTTAACTCCATCTAGCCTCTGTTCCAGCTCCATAAAGCTGGAACCATCACCAACCCCCCAGCTCCATAAAGCTGGACCCATCACCAACCCCCTGTAGCCATGATATTTTCTGAAAAATCCTTTCCTTAGGAATTTTCCTCCTGAGAAGCTGAGAGGCCTCAGGACCAAAATGTAACCAATGGTTATCTGCTGCTGTGGGATGCAACAGGTGCATCTGGGATTGGCCCATGCTGGTTGTTTCTAATTAATGGCCAATCACAGTCAGCTGGATCAGACTCTCTGTCTGAGCCACAAGCCTTTGTTATTCATTTCTTCTTTTTCAATTCTTAGCCAGCCTTCTGATGAAATTCTTTCTTCCATTCGTTTAGTATAGTTTTAATATAATATATATCATAAAATAATAAATCAGCCTTGTGAAGCATGGAGTCAGATCCTCGTCTCTTCCCTCATCCTCAGACCCCTGTGAGCATGGTCACACCCCCCCAGCAATGCCTCCCCTGCCCTGTGAGCAGCTGAATACCTCTGCAATGATGGGATAGACCTGCTCCATGCACAGGGAGATCACACTGGGCAGGAAGGGTTTGAACACCTGGCCTGGCTCCTGCACCACCACCTGCAGGATCTTCAGGAACTTCTCCACCACGCGGCAGCCCRTGCTGCCCTCGTGCAGGATGCTCTCTGCCAGCTGCTCCCTGGGACACAAACAGGCATTAGGAACATCCCCAGGGATCCAAGGGCTCGCCTGCTTTACTGGAAAATTAGTGATGCCTCTAAAAGGCTCCATTAATACTGGCCAGGTACATGAAGGCACAGAAGGCAGGGAGGTGTGACTGAGGGCTGACAGACCCCCTCCCCAGCAGATGAGTGAGGGGACACTCTCAGACCTTGGGCAGGAGCTAAGAGGGAATGTTAGAGGCCAGTTCAGCACCCCACACAGGCAGGGTGGGAGAGCTGGGATTGGACAATGGGCATGCACTGTGTCTCTCCAGACTTGGAAGTGTTTTCCCCAGATTCAGCCCTGGGATGTGATAAAAGTTTGGCAACAAAGGCTGCAAACAGCCCACTTCAGGGACAGAGACCAGCTGGCTGAGCAGCTCCTCAGATAAASCATCCTGAGGGGTAAGAAAGAAGTGACCAGGGTTGGGCAGTACCTGGTGAACATGTTCAGGAAGGTCTGTATGATCTGCTCAGTGAAAGGCACTCCCATCTGCACCCTCAGGCCTTGGAACAGGGTGAGGAAGAAGCTCAGCATCTCATCTGTCACATCTAAGAAAGGAGAAAAGCAACAAGAACATGTTAAGGAAACATCCAAGTGCATCAATAAGTCTTTTATGTTTAAGTCTGAAGTTTGCTCCTCCTGTTCAGGGAACCCCATTTACTCTTGGGAATTTACCAACAGGGCTGTCTGAGAAACTGAAACCATCAGCTGATTCCTACAGGGCTTCAAGATTGTTCATCCCCTTCCAAACCCTGCCAGGGATGACCAGCACAGGCAGCACCCAACCCCTCAGAACAGCCAAAATCCTGCCAGCAAGGCCTCAGTGTGCTCAGAGTGCTGGGACAAAGCTCAGGGGCAGCTCCAGGCCCATCTCCAGCGCTCACTGCTCATACAGGGTTAACAGGAAASACCAGGAAATCCAAAACACCCACAGAGCTCGGGGTGGAGGAGACAGAATCCAGCTTGTTTTTTTGGCAGGAACTGAGAAGACCCTTCTATCCTCAGAAGTGAGCACGTGGTGGTGCAGTGAGCTGATCAGCASCCAGCTGATCCTTCAGCCATCCCAATAAACACTGGATAGCCAAGCTGGAGCTGCTCAACTCCTCCCTCACCACACAGCCTTGGATAGCCAATAAATGGCAATTGATGAAGCTGTTCTGAAGACAACAGCTCCCTGGAGTCACAGSACCTTTGCTGCTGCCTTGGATCTTCTGCATTTCACTGCTTTTGTCTCCCCTCAASCCCCACCACTGAGAAAATCCCACCCAGCTCCAAGGGGAACAGGAGGAAGCACCTGATGTGACACAAAATGCAAGCTGCTGGCCAGCAGGCTGTCAAGTGACAGTCCTGGTTCCATCTCAGGGAAAGAAACCCCCAAATCCCACATCATTTGACCCAGTCTGATGACAACTATTCCCCTTAATGGTAAATACAGCCAGAGAGGGTATTTTAAAGCTTTTTTTTTGTGCTCAGGACCAGCTCCTCTTTGAAACTGTGACAATCCTGCMTGGATCCTGGCTGGCAGGGACGTCCCTTCAGCCCAGCTCTCCCAGCACACCCAGGCACAGCAAACCCACACACTCCACACCCACACCACAGCTCTGCTGCTGCTCTGGGTGTCACCAGGAGCTCAGAAAGCTACTCACAGCATGACCCCTGGCCTGAGGTTATACCTGACTGATGAATGAAAGCTGGGAAGAGGGCTAGTGAGACCTGCACGGATTCTTGCAGCGACTGATAACAGATCTGCCGGGACTTGGTGGATTCTCCAGAGACACTTTCCACAATGTCTTCCAGAACGCTCAGTGTCTGGTGGATGATCACTTTGGCTGCAAAACAAGAAGAGTGATGCTCCTTGCATGTGCCAAAATTGCTCACAGGTAAGAGGAAGAGAAATTAAGCTCACACACAGAGTAATTAAAACAACTGATGTGCGACACTGCAGATTTCTGAACGATTTCTAAAGTGATCCTCAATAAAAAACCCCAAAAATCACCCAAAACTAGGCCCAAAGCATATACAGCAGTTTCCCTTGCCAGGAGGTTCCTTGCATTCCTCCTATATAAACAAACCTCTCCAGTACTTCCCAAGGAAGAAATTTTTATTTTCCTCCTTTACTTTTTACAACCACGATCTTTGTTAATGCTTCTTCCAGCCAGTTTTCCAATACTACACAAGAGGCTGTTCAGTATTCCTAATGCAATCTTTACTACTTAAACTGTTCTCCCAACCCTGATYCCAGGAAGATAGCACTCTAATGGAAGAGTTTACAGGTGACCTGGGATGAGAGTGCCCTGTACAGAGCAGAAAAGCCTCTAAAAACAGAAAGAAAACCCAACCYGCTCCTTCCCCGCCCTCCCCGTATGCGAAACAATTTCTCAGCCAAAATAATCGCTGTCAAATTTGCTTAATGACACTCCCCAGTGCAGCAGGAGTGGGCAGGACACTGGTACTTACTGTCCTCCAGCTGCACCTTCCTCTGGGGCAGGCTGGCCGTGGCCTTGAGCTGCCGGTAGTCGCGGGTGAGGGCGGACACGAGGCTGGCGTGGTTGGTGGAGCGCACAGCCCACTGCTGCTCACTCTCAGGCAGGTTGGGCCAGGGCAGCAGCAGCACGTTGGACAGAGCTCTGCACACCAGCACCTGGGCCTGGGAGGGACAGCAATCACAGCCACTGAATGGTCTGGGTGGGAAGAGTGGTGTAATTGCTTGAGTGGGAAAGGAGGGTAAAGCTCATGGTGTTCCGCCCTGCTTTGTGCATCTCTGGTGGGTGGGGTGAGCTCTGCAGAGCTGCTTGGACACTGAGGATGGATTGCAGCTCCCAAAACATCCACAGAGGTGGGTATCAACCCTGTGCTCCTGCTACCCACAATGAGCGGTGGGAGCAGAAACCACCCACAAGAGCCCAGACAGCAGCAGGGCTGGACTGACAGCAAATCCACTGAATCATGGAATGGTTTGGGTTGAAAGGACCTTAAAGGTCAAAAACTTACAACCCCCCTGTCCCAGGCAGGGACACCTGCCACCAGACCAGGCTGCTCCAAATCCAGCCTGCCCTTGAACACTTCTAGAGATGGGGCAGCCACAGCTTCTCTGGGCAACATTAATCAAAGAGACAAAGTTTTAACTTTTTTCCCAAGGTAATTTTTGCTAGAGCACAAGCCTGGAGGGCAATGATATTTTATGGTTGTCCAAGACACCAGCAGTGCTCACTGTTCAACAGCAGAACAAGAGCCCAAGTGAAAACAACCAGCCCTGCAAAGACAAATCCTGGAGCTTTGCTTCTCTCTAAGGCCTGGAAGCAGCTCCCAGCTCTGTCAGCCCTTCCCTGCAGCAGTAAATCTCTGGTGTTTATRAAAACAAAGATGATTTTACTTCCATTACTTGTTGTCTGGTTTACATACTGAGCTTCTGCACTTGTGCAGCACTTTGTGCTTCCCTGCCAGCACACAACACAACCATATCCCAGCACTGTGGCTTTTCAGTGCTATAAATGGAATATATATATATTATTGACATTGCTTCTGCAATATAAATACTCCAATTTCACAAAAAACTCTTTGTGTAGGTTAGAATCAACATGCCTGTACTGTGAAGATTATGAACAACTAGGGATGATGTCAACAAATGAGAAAATAATTAGATCTAAGAGGTGCAATTGTTTTTTCCTTGTGCTGTTCCTCAGAATAGATCATTAATTACATGCAATATCACTGTAATTTGTGGATATCCAAAATATAGAGAAGGTTGCTGATTTTTGAGGTTATCCCTGTCCTGGATTATCAAGCAAATTGTATTCTATTTACCATCTGTTTGGCAGTTGTCTTCTGTTAAGTGGGCAGTTTTCCTTATCTCTTCCACAACCAGGGGGACATCTGCTGATAATGGGCTATTGATGTCACTGCATGACTGATATGAACTACAGCATCCCACTGGGACATGTGAGCCCAGAGGGAGGAGCCAAGCATTCCCAACTGGATAGAATCTGGAGATYCTGGAACACCAGYATGGCTTTCTCCAGAGGAACAGCTGYCTCTTCCACTGGCTYTTCAGAGGRAGACTACACCCTCTTCTACAGGATGACACTCCCCAGTGCAGCAGAACCACCCCTGACACTGTGGACTGCAGCCACAATTCCAACTAGACTGCTACCAACACCCTGACCCAGAGGGTGTCAGGTTGAGTTCTGACTCTGTTGTTTTAGTTTACTGCATTGTTTATCCTTTTATTTTCTTCCCTATTAAAGAACTGCTACTTCTGCTCCCATACTTTTTGCCTGAGAGCCCTTTAATTTAAAATTTATAGCAATTCAGAAAAGCGTGGGGCTGTTTACATTCTCCATTTCAGGGGAGGCTCCTGCCTTCCTTAGCWGACACYTGTCTYTCCAAACCAAGACAAYCCCTCAGCACCTGAGGCACATCTTCCCAAGGACACCTTCATTTCCATGTGGGACAGCTCTGGGTGAACTGACCTTGTYGGGGAGGCGCTGGGCAGAGGTGTCAGTGATCCTGTTGAACACCTTCTGCACGGCCGGGATGCTGATCAGGAACACCGGGCGCACCGTGGTGGCCAGGGACACCAGCAGGTGGCACGCAGACAGCAGCAGCTTCTCCTGCACCTAAAACAGACAGGGGTGGTCATTCCCACCAGCACACACAGCCAGGCTCAGCTCACTGAGCYGCCAGGACCTGGGGGATGCAGGCTCTGATCCCAGGGAACAGGGACAGGATGAGAGGAAACGTGCCAGGGAAGCTTTAGATTGGATTTTGSGAAAAGTTCTTCATGGAAAKRGTGGTCAGGCATAGGGTGCTCAAGGCAGTGTGGAGTYCCCACCCCTGGAAGGAYTTAAGAGCTGTGTGGACATGGCATTTGGGGACATGGGACAGTGGTGGCCTTGGCAGTACTGGAGGAATGGTTGGACTTGATCTCAGAGAGCTTTTCCTAAACAATTCTATGATTTATTTGTAAACCAGAGCATAGCTGAGTTCCCTTAATACCATGAGAGAGAGAGAGAGAGAGAGAGAGAGAGAGAGAGAGAGAGAGAGAGAGAGACTTCCATGTTTTCAAGCCGTAAAATCATTAGACTGAGTTTAAAAGCCTTTAAGTTGCTTATGCTTGTATTAGCCTGACTCCCAGTGCTGTTAGGACACTTCCCACGGCTCTGGGACACAGCCCAGCTCCCAGCCCACCCCAGCTGAGCAGAGTGCAGCCCCCAGCCCCCAGGGGGCAGTACCTTGGAGCTGATGAGGGGGGTGATGGCCTCCAGTGCTGTGGACACCAGGGAGATGAACTGCTCGGGGTTCTGCCGGTGCACCTCGCTGTAGAACTGGGCCAGCCAGTGAGCGTAGGCCTGCAGGGCTGCCAGGGACTGGGCGTGCCTGGGGACACCAGGGGACACAGTGAGCAGTGCAACAGGACACAGGAGTGCTGTTTCAGGCAGCAGGGTTTGTAAAAAATCCTTACTCKGATTGGTTTTGGTTCTGGACGCACCAAGGCAAAGGTGGGAATTGATAAAGCCAAGTTATCACCAAATGGTACCTGACTGTAACCACAGCTGATAATCACACTCCTGGCAGGTGAGGGTTGAGTCAGGGTGTCCCTCAGTTTCAGAGAGGTGGCCCCCAAATGTGGGACAGTGCTGCTTTCTCAGGCAAGCATTAAAAAATGGATCACAGGTTTCTTCAGGGACAGGGAAAAGGGTGAACCCTTGCCAACAGATCGTGGAAAACACTTCCCCAGGAAAAACCATTACAACAACATCACCTCCACAAATTTCAGTGCCACTAACTTGGAACTAATAGGAGAAATCCCATTAGTTATACAGTGAAATGGTAAAATCTAGAGAGGGTCTTCAAGGAGCTGGTGAAGGTGCAATTACAAAGCAGAACAAGTGTTCAAGCCTCAAATTCTGCTCACAGAGCTCCAGGTGGCAGGGAACAGGTTTGTGTGCACAGCCCCAGCAAGGGAGGGTCCCTACAAGTCTGTCAYAGAGGGAGGTGATCTGTGAGCAGCAGCACCAAGATTTCACACTGAATGGCCGTGCCTGGATGGCAGCTGTTTCTCACAGAAATGGCTTGCACAGCTGCAAGGGTTATGTTTGTCTTGGAAGACAAGGATTTGAAACCCTTAAGTGGGAAAAACCTCTTTTACCTGAGCCACAGATCTGATTTTGGTAGCAAAAAATCCATCAACTGGATTTATAAATAAACTACACATTACACAGTGGATCCATTTCTTTGAAATATCACAGTTGTAACACTTATTTCCTCATTAATTACCCTGCTTTTACAGCCACCAGCACAAGGCACAATCCCAGTTTGCTCTCAGAGCTGATTTAAGGGGCATTTTTCCTTCTCAGCACAAACATGTTTTCCCTTAAACGACCTGGGTACTTCCATTAGAGCAAAGACTGGTCCAAAATGCTGGCAGCAGCCTTGACTTCCATCAGCTGAAAAAGGTGCTTTCCTGGGGAGCTGCCAAGAGCTGGAGAGGCTGTTTCCCAGAGGATCTGCCARGGAGGGGTCTGAGCAGCAGCTCCCAGCCTTGCCCACCCTGTGAGTGCCCAGTTGGGTGCAGCCCCACTCACACATCGATGAGGTCAGGTTTCAGCACGGAGGGAACGGCGGTTTCGATGTTGTACAGTTTGATTTGGGATCCATACAACGTCACTTTCACCAACCTGGAGGTGCAAACACACAYGGCAGTGCAAAGGGATTGTACACATCTGCTCCAGCAGCTGAGCTAGTGCAGCTCTCCCCCAGTCTARATGGGTATTTAGCTAATACACAAATGAGATTTTGACCATTTAGCTTAAAATAATTCAGAGCCTACTGTACTGTTTGGGGTAAAATGGGACAAGTCAGATGCTCCTGTACAGAAATGAAAACACAAAACCTGTGTAAAAGCCTGAAATTCTCCCATTTGTAACTATGWGCTAATTAAGCATCTAGGAGAGGATAATAAAACATCTGCCCCTTCAGCTTTCACAGGACTTTTCATTTAAGAGAAGAATCATGGGATCATTGATGTTGGAAAAGACCTTGAAGATCACAAAGTCCAATCATCAAAGGAGGTTCTGGTGATTTAGTTTTGAAAGACACAATTCGAATCAAACTCTATGTGTTATTTCATTGCCTCACAAATGCAGATGCTGGAACACAAGTCCCTCAATACTTTCAAGTGGCTGAGTTTACTTCATTCCACCCCTGCCATGGCAGGGACACCTCCCACTGTCCCAGGCTGCTCCCAGCCCTGCCCAGCCTGGCCTTGGGCACTGCCAGGGATCCAGGGGCAGCCCCAGCTGCTCTGGGCACCCTGTGCCAGGGCCTGTCCACCCTGCCAGGGAACAATTCCTAATTCCCAATATCCCACCCATCCCTGCCCTCTGGCAGTGGGAGCCATGCCCCCCATGCTGGCCCTTGTAAATGATGGCTCCTTCAGAACTGGAAGGGGCAATCAGGTCACCCCTGAGCTGCTTCTTTTCCAGTGTGAACCAATCCCAATTCTCTCAGCCTGGCTCCAGAGGGCTCCAGCCCTTGGAGCAGCACTGTGGCCTCCTCTGGACTCTCTCCAGCAGCTCCACATCCTTCCTGTGCTGGGCCCCAGGGCTGGAGGCAGCTCTGCAGGTGGGATCTCACCTGAACAGAGGGCCAGGGGCAGAACCCCAAGCCCTGCAGCCCACAACAGATGCCCAGCCCAACACACACTTCACAGTTCACATTTTGCCCATCCAGCTCCTTACACCTCCATCTCCTCAGGCCAGGGGGAGGCAGAGGGAAGCCCTGTATGTCCCTGCGCCTGCAGAGTGGCAGTGGCTGTAGGTGGGAATTGGAAAGATAGAAATTTTCACAGACACAAGAGGGTTTGATTTACAGCCTTAGAAGAAGCCTAGATTGCTGTGAAAGCAARGTACACTGAACAGAAAAATCATAAAAATCAAAAACTTATGTTTCTATAGCTGTAAGTAAGAATATGCCTTAAGTAAGTAAGAAACTGTATTAGRTAAGATGATGAAGGGTTTTATAGGGTGGTAATGTAGTAATGCGATTGTATAGAATTAGCTGAGAGTTTAGATGTTATAATAGAGATATAAGTGTGTCCATGTCATCAGACCTTATTGGGCAAAAGTATCCACATTGCTAATGCAGATACACTGCAGTAGAAAGAAGTAAAGGYGACAGGTCAGAAGAGCCAAACACGCTCTGTGGTCACYGTCCATTGGATTAGAAAGTTAAAAACTTCCTACAGTTTATCACAAAGAACTTGAGACCATCTTAGACTACGGCCAACTGCTTGCTGCCTTATAAACCTCATGGCCTTTGAGATGCTGTTCCCTAAGCAATAAACCCTTCCTAGCCTGATGGTGGTGCCCTCCCTTAGAGGCACAGCTGCACCCACCTCTCCACCACGGTGAGCGCGTCGTTGAACCTGGCGGCGAACACGTCCCCGGTGAAGTACTCGGCCAGGCGGCCCACGGCCTGCAGCAGCGAGCTCAGGTCCCTCAGCGAGCAGTGCAGCCTCCTGCAGTCATTCTCTGCTGTGATGTTCAGCCTGTGACCTGCAGGGACACCACAGCCCGTCAGCCACACAGCCACAAAGCTGAGCTTCTCTACCCGCTGCCCCCAGAGCAGGAAACTGCTGCTCGTGCAAGGGGAGAGCGCCACGGCTCTGGGAYTGATCCCTGCTGCTCCTGGGGATGGGAAACCTGGTGACAAAGTGACAGGAAGTGCCAAGTTTGCTCTAATTCCATTGTGAAAGTAGCTCTGGGTCACGGGTCAGATGGCAGCACTGGCCCAGGCACTGCAGCACTCTGGAAAGGAAGCTCAGCTCTCCTGACAACACCTCAAGGGCTGATAAAGATGTAAACGACCATTTCAGCCTTTTACACCTTTATTTCCTTCCCAGCTCTGGAGAAGCTGGTTTTCCACGTGGAGAAGGTGGTTTTCCAGGTGGAGAAGGTGGTTTTCCCACAGAAGGTGGTTTTCCAGGTGGAGAAGTGGTAAGGTGGTTTTCCACATGGAGAAGGTGGTTTTCTCATGGAGAAGGTGGTTTTCCACCTGGAAAAGGTGGTTTTCCACATGGAGAAGGTGGTTTTCTCATGGAGAAGGTGGTTTTCCACCTGGAAAAGGTGGTTTTCCACGTGGAGAAGGTCGTTTTCTCATGGAGAAGGTGGTTTTCCACATGGAGACAGTGTTTTCCACCTGGAAAAGGTGGTTTTCCACATGGGAGAAGGTGGTTTTCCAGTGGAGAAGGTGGTTTTCCACGTGGATAAAGTGGTTTTCCACACTCCCTCTGCTGGCTGCAGTTCCAGTGATCCAGCAGCAGATTTGGGACAGAGAATTTGTGACTTCAYTTCTGATGTGAGGTGTGCTGTGCACTTCCATGTTTCTCAGGTACAGGAAACAATCTGCTAATGAGGTTTTCCAGCCCCACACAATTCTCCTGATGCTGCTCAGGTGTGGACACCTGGGCTCAAACATTTCAGAGCTTCTACTAAAAAAGCAAGTATGTTCTGCAACACCACCTTCTGAAGAAAATCAGATTTTCTTTCCACTGACTGTATCTAATCTCAGATCAAGCTTTCAGCAGCAACCTCTCCATGYTGTGCCATCAATACAAACACACAATCCTGTGCCATGTGCTCTGGGATGAGCAGGGAAATTGGATCAGAAGGTCATTCTGGTCCCTTCCAGACCCATTCTGGGATTCTGTGCCACCACCCAGGGCTCAATCCAGAGCTGCATCTGAGCTGCTGCTGCTGCTGATCCAACCCCCAGGACAGCTTCTAACACAGGCTGGTGCCACAGCACCACATCCCTACACATTGCTTATCCTAGGGCTGAAATGATCCTAAAACTGGGAATATTTTTTCTAGCACTGGCTATATAACAGTCACCATTCTGCCATGTCCAGCAGTACTGGAGATGTGACAGATTCCTTTCCTGGTCCCACCAGGGAATTTCAGAACTACCTTAAACTACAGCCTGCCCTGAGGCAGATCTCACCACTGCTGCTTCCCTTGTTTCTCAGGAAGGAGCTGTAGTATTTGGTGCTGCACACCTGCTCTTAACACCTCTGGTATCTTCATTTCAAATACCAGAACAAGGGAAGAATCATATTATGAGATTTCTGTCTGCTGCTGGAGTTTAACTACTGAGCCATGAGGCACCACACAGGTTTGGATCAACTGAGTACAGAAAAAACACCACCAAAGCAGGTCTGGAGTGGTTTTGCAGTGATGAAAGAGGGAGGAGCACACTGTTAGAGGGTGGTTATTACCTGTTCCTGAAGTGACCACAAACTGCTGGAGCCCCAGATACACCTCCAGGTTATCCTGCAGAACGGGAAACTGGAAGAGAAGAACTGATTGTGATCCTGGGGCTTGGCAGACAGTAACAGCCAATGACTGATTGCTCTGCCAGAGCAGAGCCCTCTCCTTTCTCCCCAGTGCCTTCACACAGGCATTTGGAAGAAGGGCAGGATGGGCTCTGGGCTGATCCTGCATCCCACAACTTCCCAGGTCCTGACAGCTGTCAGGAAAACAAAGATCATTCCCCTGAAGGCACTTCCCTGTGGCAGCTCTCCTCTGCCTCTAACCCCAGCAATCAGCCTGACAAGATAATGGTCTGACAGTGCAAGTGAGAGCACAGCACCAGGAATACACAGCTGGAGGCACAACCCAGGCCAAGGAGCAGAGGAGTGGCAGTCTGAGGTGCAGGAGGTCTGTGCTCTCACCCACCTCACCTGCAAGTATCACCTTCTCAAAAGGTGAGCCTTAAAAATCTCCCAAAACATTATGCAACCAGAAAGTTGAGTTCAGTGCCTCTACCAGGGTACAGAAGGGAAGAAGTGCAGCACTCTGCCAGCAAGCTGCAGGCTGCAGCAGTGAAATTCCATGGGGAAAACAGCCAAAGGAATAAACACCACAGTCCTCATGCACCCSAGTGTGGGAGCAGAGTGTCAGCCCAGCTCCATCACTCAGCAGTGACAGCAAACACGCCAGGTCCTGCTCATACTTCAGCTGAACAATCTTTGTCAACCCTTCCAGCCTGGCACAGCTCTATTTAATCTCTGTTGGGGAAAATGGCTGAAATTGGTGGTTGGTTTGATGGAAGTTCTCTCGCCCATCAGCACAAGGAGSTGCAGCCTTTCCTTGCCCAGCATGGGATGGAGTCATGGCAGCTGCTGTCCACTGCTTTAATTATTTGCCACTGCTAAAACCCCTAAACTAACCACTGCACCCACCAGCCCTGCAGACACTGGGAAAAGCACTGGGAACTGCTGGAGAGGCTCCCACATCCCCCAGTCCCCCAGAAGGAACAATGCAGGGCTCAGGAAAGCAACATGCTCCTTACCAACATGCTGTGCCTAATTAACAGTGGAGTGTCTTTGCATAACTGCCTGAGGGGAGTTTAAAAAACCACAGAGCCTTCCTCGTGTGGATGTGTTACTCCAAGGAAGCCACATGCTCTGCTCCATCTGATCCATCTGCTCCCTGAACACTGCTCTGCTCCTTGGTGACTCATGGCAGGGCTGCAGCCTCTGCTTTGTTCCCTCCTGCTAGTGACAGGCTTTGCTTCCCTGCCTCAAGAAAAACAGCAACTGCAAAGGCACTTCAGGTCAGGCATCTCCTGCCTCTGCAGCAGCCCAGTTTCCTCTGCTTCTTGGGAATACAGTTCTGAGGTCGAGCTGTGCAGTGTTCCCAGCAGGATTAATGCACTTGCTGAGATCTCACTGCTGTTATTTCCCTTTCTCCTCATCCAGCAAAACCCCACCTGGACTGCTCTGAATTCTGGGCCACACTTCCATCCTCGAGATCTCCTCCTCAAAATTTTTAGGATGCTACAAGCCCAGACAACTTTTACACCACCAAAGGTAGTGACAGCAGCTAAAGAAAAGCACTTATCAAGACCAGATCTGCTTCCCAATAATCCAAGGCCTCTCTCCAGCATTTTTATCTAGCCTTTAATTAAAATAAAGATTCCACTCTCTTTAAAGYCCTAATAATGACACTTATCTGCCCATTTCACAGCCCTGCCTCTGAGACAAAGGCCAAGATAAACAGCTCAGAGGGKTTGCTGCCAAATGTTTGCACTTTGAGAGGTGGGAATTCCTAAAGAGTGTCCTCTAAGCTGGACTTAAACACTGAACCACTCTCTTCAAAACACACCAAGAAATGCAACAAAGCCAAAGAAACAAGTTTATCTCTTCAATTTCTAATCTCTCCTTGCCACGTTTGCCAAGTTTTGGATGAAAATTTTGCATCCAACCCCGAATTTCCCTTTTTTTTTTTTTTTTTTGGCACTGAGGCATCTGTCAAAAAAAATCTACAGCAGTTGGTGCTGATTCCACGTGGCACTTTGGCCTGGGGCAGGACTTACGAGTGTGGAGAAGGCGTGAGTTGGCAGGAGCTCCATGACTTTGGCCACCACCTCCAAGCTCTGGCGCAAGTACCGCTGCCACTCCGTTTGCTGCTGCAAGCAGAAGGACATGGGGTGAGCACTGCCCTCCCCTGGGTCCCTAAAGCTCTGTGTTCCCCTGGGAAGGGAGGGACAGCAGGGAGAAACCCCTCCCCACAAACAGGATCTTAGAGAATTGTAACTTGCACACTCCACTGGAACTTATTTTCATATAGAATTTGTTTTGTTTGCATAAAGAATTGATAAAAATGAGGGGACCGTGCAAGAGAAGGGAGGGGAAAGAGTGGCAAGAACTTGATAGGTGAATTAAACAATTACATTAAATTTAAAGGTGAGTTAAACAATTATTTTAACAGTAAAAGACTCTTTCCATGCTCAGCTACACAGGTAACTGAGAAAAAAGCTGCCTGTTACCATCACAGCCCAAACCTGCTATTAATATGAGAAGGGAAAAATRGAATAACAAACACACACAGCAACATGAGCAACAGAATGAATAGCACCATATCCTGACTTCATTTTGTTCTTAAATAATGAACTAAAACCCTTTTCCAGTTTTGTACCAAAAGCTTGAAGTTTTGCAAGTATCATTATTTGCCACCCTGTTTTGGAAGCATAAGGACAACTTCACCAGAACTGCTGCTCTAGGTAATTTATACCTTTATTTRTGACATTATTATCACCATGGAAATGCATCCAAACACCAGTATGGTCTTTACAKGGGTATGGCAACTAATCATCCAGATGACACAAGTGTCAAATGAATCCAGAAAATAATTTATTTTGCTTATGAAACKGTGCTGCTATCAAGCTCAGAGGCTGTGATGTGACCATCCCTCAACACCCCAGAATTTTAAAATCTGTCTGATGCCATTTGTGATAAAATTCCCTCTGCTCCTTCATCTACCCTCTTGTGACAGCTCACCTGCCCTTCCAGGGCTTTGGTCCCACCTACTTTGGCCACCACTCCACTTTGACATTTATCAGCTTCAAGGTGATTTTTCAATACCAACTTAGGAGAAATAAGCTTAAACACAAGCACCAACTAGACACAGCTTCAAGCTTTTGCTTCAGAAATATTTTAGCATTTAAATTCCCAAGTGACCAGCAAATTAATTCCAAACTAATTAAACACTTTAAATTCCAAAGGTGTTTAGACATGGACATCTAACACCTCTGACAATCAGAACACAAGGATCTAAATTTTCCCCCAGTAAGAACCAAATTAAACCCAAAGGTTACATTTCCAGCACCTGAAGCTGTTTTACAGCTCAAACTCCACTGTCRCAGACATCTTTTATGAAAAATCCTTTCCTTAGGATTTTTCCTCCTGAGAAGCTGAGAGGCCTCAGGAACAAAATGCAAACAATGGTTATCTGCTGCTGTGGCATGCAACAGGTGCATCTGGGATTGGTCTCATGGGGTTGTTCCTAATTAATGGCCAATCACAGTCAGCTGGATCAGACTCCCTGTCCAAGCCTCAAGCCTTTGTTATCATTCTTCCTATTCTATTCTTAGCCAGCCTTCTGATGAAATCCTTTCTTCTATTCGTTTAGTATAGTTTTAATATAATATATATCATAAAATAATAAATCAAGCCTTGTGAAGCATGGAGTCAGATCCTCATCTCTTCCCTCATCCTCAGACCCCTGTGAACACCGTCACACCCCACAGAGAAGGGAGGGGAGAAGGAGCAGGTTAGCCCACACTCCAGAGTGCAAGCTCTGGAAAAGCCACTGCAGGTGGCAGCAGTGCAGGGGCTCCCTGTCCTGTCCAGCTTACATCATCATCCAGGGTCTCGTCATCCAGCTCCTCCAGCTGTGCCTGGTTATACCTGAACTGGATCCGGTTCAGCACCTCTGTCAGCAACAGAACCAAGGCATCTTCGTACCTGCAGCCACCAGGGAGAGACACACAGGGTTGGGTGAGACCCTTCCAGCAAGGGAAACCTAAAACACAGCAGTTGCAGCAAGCAGCTCCTGGGATTCAAGGTATCAGCTCATYTCAGGTCACAAGGTAGCTGTAAGGAAACAGCCTTGGCAATACCCAATATCCCTCTGGAAGGGAAAGGGAGGATTGTCAGCARTAGAAACAGCCCCAGAGTTCAAAACAGGAAAAGCAGGAGCAGCTTGCCAGGAACAACACCAGGTGTCCACAAACAGGAGGCACCAAGAGCCTCTTGCAGCCTGGGCTGTCCTCAGCAGCCTCTGCTGCTCTGCTCTGGGCACTSAATGAGGAACAGAGGAACCAGGGCAGCTGTTGCTGTTGAGCCTGTCTGTGTCAGAACCCAGGAAATTCCTCTGACTGCCCTGGATGGCTCCAGCCCCTGCCAGGGGGCTCAGAGACCTTGGCACAGAGCTCAAGACCCCTGTGCCTTTGATTTTAACCCATACAAAAAATTACCAAACTTATGTGAGGATTTACAAACCACTAGAGTTTAAGCAGAATGATAGTTAGTTTGTCACAGGGTGAAAAGCAGAATTTTGGGGTTTTTAGAATGGGAGCTTGGGGTTCCAAGATGGAGRGATTTGGGCATGCCTTGTCCTTTCTCCTTCTTCTTAGCCTCCATCYTCTGCTARGATGGTGACACTTTATGATTGGTTAAGAGTAGAGACACACTGTCTAACACAGGTGGTAGGTACAGGAAAATCATTGTAAATAAAGTACAGRTAGTTTTTAGCATAAAAAGATAACACTGCCCTGAGGGTGGTCAGTGTGCCACTACTGACCTGCCAGACAGACCTCAGCAGGCCAGGGAAAGAATGTTAGAGATAACAAAGAATAAACAACCTTGAGAAYCAGAACAGAAGAATCCTGACTCCTTCTTCGGTTGCCAGGCTGGGAAAAAGAGATTTTCTAACACATCTYGGGGYYATCCTGACCTCAGAGACCCCTGAGATGTCTGTGCTGCTGTCTCCATCCCCACACTGAAATTCAGGCCTTTCTTCCCTGAAAGCAAGGCAGCCCCTTTTCTGCTTGCACTGTAGCATGTCACTGAAATGTCCCTGCACCTCTGGGAGCCAGGCAGCTGGGACAGAGCACACCAGAGAGCCAACAGAAATAATGCCAAGCTGCAAACCCAGCAGAGCATCAACCACTCCTGGCGCCACAACACCAAACTTCAGGGATTTCAAGCCGATTTCTCCTTGAAAAACCTCCTTCACAAAACAGCTGGGGTCTCATTAAAAAATCCTGGGTTTTTTTCTAGGGAGAATCAGGTTGGAAAAACAGGCATTAAAAAAGAGTAACAGACGCAGAGCATGACGCAAGCCAAGTGTCAGATGTGACAGTCAGCTGTGCCACCAGCCAGGCAGCTGCAAGCTCTGGGCAAGGTGGTGTAACCTTGCATTTGGCAACTTCTGCAGTGGTGAAAGTGGCACTGTGTACAAAATGCAGAGTTTCTGAAGCACAGAGCAGGAAATGTCCTCTGTGGCCCTGTGGTGTCACCACKGTCCAGCTCAGGGTTCCCACGGCTCAGGGTGTGCAGGGACGTGGAGATGTCAGAGCTGCCACTGAGCACAAACAGCACAGCCCCAAGCACTCCCSAGCTTTATTTAGGATTTTGTAGTCTGACAGACCCAGAGACAGCTTTTTGTTACAATTTTCTCCATCACAAGCTGAGTGACACCAAGACAACATGCACGACATGCACACTAGAAGCAAATCATGAAGTTCCAACCCAAAATCTACTTCTTGAGAAATTCAAACCCCACAGTTCCCATGTTGAAAGAAGGAGCTGTCTGCTCTACAGTAGTTCCACTTTTCCTTGTGGTTATGATGCCAGGCTGGCTTGAAAAAAACAACTGCTGCTATTCAGGGTGCTCAAGGGAAAGAACCTTCCTTCTGCACTCAGCAGAACTAAACATGGCACAAACCATGGTGCTTTTAAACTCCAAAAACCCAAACAACTCACCAGGACAYTCACCAGATTTTTAAAGTGGCAGCAAAGAGACTCTCCTCAAACAAAACCCACCCCTTTCAGGGTCAGCATCTGCCAAGGAAGAGCTGCCAACCACTCTTGTAACTAACACACACAGTGGTAAGCAAGTGCAACTTTTGACTTCCAGTCTCATCTGTATTTCTCAGAAACACATCCTCTATTTAAAGAGGAAATTTAAAATCCTAATTAAATAAAATTTGTTTCCTAATTCATTAATTAGTTGTATGAGCTGTGTGAACACTAAGTAAGCAACTTGTGTTGTAGTTTCCTCCTCTAATTTGTGCTAAAATGTGCTCCAGTTCTATTTTAGARTACAAAGCTTCCTTCCTCTGCCTGCAAGGTTCACACACAACATATGTAAGTGCCAGTCTGTCTACCCAAACCTGCTCAGCCTGAGTTCTTGTGAATGAGTGTGAAACATGGAGGTTTATGCTTTTWATACTTCATGATTTTAGAAAAAGAAAGGACTCAACCACACAGGAGGCTGCTGTAAGCAGTAGCTTATTTCTCACAGCTCTTCCATGGTGACCACAAAGTCTCTTTGCTACTCTAGAAAAAAATTCTTCCCTGGCAGGGTGGGCAGGCCCTGGCACAGGGTGCCCAGAGCAGCTGGGGCTGCCCCTGGATCCCTGGCAGTGCCCAAGGCCAGGCTGGATGGTGCTTGGAGCAGCCTGGGACAGTGGAAGGTGTCCCTGCCATGGCAGGAGTGGGATGGGATGAGTTTTAAGGTCCCTCACCCCAGCCCGTGCCATGATTCCAGCTGTGCCACCCTGGCAGCCCTCAGCCCTCACCTGTTGAGCACTGCTTCCTTGTCTGCCAGGCGACTTTTGATTTTGCTGGTCAGATAGTCCAAGAAGAGTGTCCAGATGTCCAAGCAAGAAAAATAACCTTCATGTGTAGGCTGAAAGACACCAAAATTCCCAATGAGTACCACAAGCTATGGCAAGATGGATTTCAYACAGTGAAAACAGGAGTTAACATCCACTTCAATCCGTGGGAAGAGCTCTTGCCCTCCTGAAACAGTTCTAGGATGTCACTGGAGAGATTCAGAGCTG
>JACDOX010000173.1:1347784-1380835 GCA_014549065.1 Cardinalis cardinalis
TGATCTTGTGTGAATGGGGCTGAGTTGCACTGACAGCTTCTACAGCAAGGTAAAACCAACCTAAAGCCACAGGGCTTGGGGGTTTTAATRCAAAAACTAAAAGCTACAAGAAAGCCACAGATTGAGGACAAGGAATAAAATCCCCAAACACAAACCAAGCAAGTCTGAGAGACTTTTCTACACATTGTCCATTCCAAAGACTAGAAAAAAAATAAAGCAGAAGCAAAGTTAAACATCAGACAAGTTGCTGTTGCAGGGTGACCACCTGTGATCTCTATATCCAAGAGCACATGAAGCCATCTCCAAGTCCCCAGCACCACTGGGGAGTGCCAGTAGGACCAGTTAAATTCTCTTTTTTTGGGTTGACTGGAGCAAACAAGCTGGTCCCAGGCAACAGAACAGATTGGGGAAAATGAGGATGTGAGGCTGTACCTGATGAAAAGTGTATTTGAACAGCAGGGCCAGGAACTCAACCACAGGGAACTGGGAGTAGGATTCGATCCTTCGCAGGTGGACGCTCACAAAGAGCCGGAGGAAATCTGTGAACTTCTCAATGTAGCTGCAAGGGAAAGGAGAAAGCACTGAGAAAAAACAGCCAAGGTGCCCCAAGGGAAAGCAACTGCATTGAAATAGTGGTAAAAGCCACTCAAAATCTTCTCATTCAAAGCAAAGTTACAATTAACCATCAGCAGAACAATTAAATATAAAGCCCTGCAACAATTACCTACAGGATGGGCAACCCTTCACTCCATTAACACCTGAAACAGCAGAAAAGACAATCTAGTCAAAAGCAACTTTAATATTCAGATAAATATTGAGTTCAACCAGGCCTGCAAGTGAACACAACCCCCTCCACCCTGCAGAAATAATTTGCTAGCAAAGGTCATTGTAGTGATGGAGACAGGATTAGTGAAATGAACTGTACCCCTGAGGAATTCAGCTGGAAGCAGGAAGTTAATGCAGGAATCAGCACCACAGGGGTTACATTTACAGGAGGGGGTGGGAGAGCCAGGGAGCTGGAAAGGAAAATTCCTYCTGCATGGAGATCAGCCATCCCAGAGTTTCTGAGCTGAGCCCAGGCTTGGGCTTAAATTGGGAAACGAAAAAGAAATCTCTGTAAAGCATGGAGCTCCTYAGGGAATGTGCAAAGTGTAGTTCCCAAAAGGAATCTGCCACCAAATCTTCAGGGAATTCAGCAATGGCACCACCTCAGTGCAGCAGGGAGAGTTCTTGGGGGAAAAACAGCAAAGCTCCCAGTGGGGTGAGCTTTTACTGGGGAACAAACACACCCTGCACAGCAGGAGCTTCAGCTCCAGATCCATMTGTGCAGCAAGGGTTAAACACTCCACAGCCCCAGGAGGGATGGCAGCATGACACACAGACAGTGCCAGCCTTCCCTCCTGCCCAGAGCTCTGAAATGCATGAAACTACTTCAAGTTTGTACTTTAAATAAAAAGTTKGGCTCAGCACAGTTTCAGACAGGCATGAGCAGCCTGGTTTTACTCTACTGCCTGCTCTGCACTGCTGCAAACTCCGGGGAYTTGGGGYTTTTTTGGGAATCCCCACTCTTTCTAAAAGAACACCCTCACGACCAGCAGCACTGCCAGATGACAGAGCTGCAGCACTGGGGGTTGTTGTGAGCCTTCAAAAGCACACACTGCTTTGAACACGCAAAAAAGATGAAGTGCCTTCTTTATTTGGCACTGCCTACATCACAGGAGATCACTGAGCACACCTGAGCACAGATCAAACACTTCAAAGCCAGGGGGAAAAAAGAATTTAAAAAAAGAAGTCCAAACTCAAACATCTCCATCCTTTTAATTTTTATTTTCTAAACAGGCTCTGACCTGAGGCCAGTGAAATTCTTCCTTGGCCCCCAGCCCCCTTCTCTACCACTGAGCCATTGCCTGGATCCTTACCAGCCACTTCCCATCTTTTGGGATCTTCAAAGCCAAACACAAATGAAGCAAAAGGCAACCTGAACTTACTCTTTCCTGGASTGTCCAAAGTGTTCAGACTGATTTTTAACAGAACAAAAATAACCAGCAGCACAAGAGGAAGGCAAGGAAAGAGTCCAGGGGCTGCAGGTTCTGAACACACCCCTCTACTGAAGGGGGTTTCTTCAGTGCCCTTTTCCTTCAGGATTTTGTTGGTCCAAGCCAGGATGACACTTCCATGCACTRAGTCCTTCAATTTTGGACACAAAAAAACCAGCTGTGCCCTTAAGTGATAACTGGAAAATCCTTATGGCCTCTTCTACAGAGAAGACAAGGAGAAAAGAAAGCTCCACTCCCACAGAAGCCAGCTGGACTTTTCCAGCCTCCAGAACCTCTTGGTTCCATCCCCATTTCAGACCTCAGCAATGAATAAAGGGATTCTCCCAGCTCCAGACACCAGCAGTCCCTGTGGGGAACAGKTCTAAGGAACGGCAGCACCACCTCTGCCCAGGCCAGCACAGCTCCACACCCTCCACTGAAGGCTGGCCCCAAWGGCTGCTTGATAGTGTCCATAAAAGAAAGAACAGTTAAAAAGGGGTTTGTGGGTGKCCAGGAGAGCTTTTCTGAAATCCAGAGGGGAACTCCTGGCTCTCTGTGCCTCGCAGCCAAAGGTGTCCCATTCCYACATGTCTCATTTCTAGGCAGAGAGTGACACAAGTCAGAGATAGCAAAAAATGAGCAGCAGAATTCCCTGTGAGTCTGGATTTACCCCCYCAAAGTAATGCCTTTATCTAAGGAYACTGAAAAGGAGAATTCTGCAGCAGAAATGTGCAAGTCCTCTCTACAAACGGACCCACAGGTTTTTTTCCTAAATGTTTTTTTTCTCCTGAGTGGAAATTTATTCTCACCCTTGTGTAGCCATAGTAAGATACTCAGCACTTTCACACAGTTAGAACCTCTCTGCCACTGCCAGCAGCCCTGTGACAAGAAGCAGCACCAAGGCACCACCCTGCCAACACCCAGGCTCAGCCACTCAACACAACAGCAGGAGGAGTCTCACTTTGTCCCCTACAAGTAGGAATATCTGACATAAGAGAGTGGAGCTGTCCCAGGGAACAAAAGGTGGCAGTAACACCCTGGAAAAAGAATACACAGCTTCCCAAGGTGCTGCTGCTTCCCTGCTGCCTCCAGCTAAGYTTGTGGAGAGCAGAACTGCAGCCAGCACTCAGGATGCAGATGAGCCTTAGTTCTAAGTTCTAGTTCTAAGTTCTTAGTTCTAAACTTCAGGTTTTAGCTTTTTATTTTTTCTTTTTTTTTCCGATTTTGTGCTGCTTTGGTGTGTGAGTCTGAGTTTCATATAAGGGCATGGTGGAGCCATTCACCACTGAACAGAGCTCCCCAAGCTGTGTTTGGTGCTGTTTAAAAATAAATTTAAAAAGCAAAAATAAAAAAGAATCAGAAATGGCCATAGCTCAGCGAAGAGTGGGAAGCTTCTGCTGTTTTCTCCCAGGTCATGACTCACAGGATGTGTCTCCATTGTGTGCTTTGGGCAGAGTGGCAGATACTGACCAGAGGGGACAYAGGGGACACTGCAGTGCCTTTACCTCACTGAGCCTCTTCTGTGCTCTGTGACAACAGCTTCAGCTCTGGTGCCACCTCAGACCTGCAGTCAAACAGCAASGAACGGGGACAGGGGAGGGAAGGGACAGCAGGGGACACAAACCCGGGCCAGCAGCTCCCTCAGCACCCAGCCCTTACCTGTCTGCCCGGCTGCCCTGGCTCAGTGCTCTGAAAGAAAGGCCATCAGACACAGCATGCAGCACCCCAAACCCAACCCCCCAGCCCTTCAGAGGCAGCACGATGCCCTGAGCCAGTCCTACCTCTCATCCAGCTCCTCCAGGCGGCTCTTCACCGTGTGCGCGTTGTTCTCCCTGGTGATCTTCTGCAGGAGGTAGAAGGTCTGCTGGAACATGCGCAGCAGGTACTCCTCAAACTCCATGGGCACACAGTTCTTGGACATGAGCTCGTTGATGCAGGCCATGGCCAGCACGCCCAGGCGGCCCCGCTCCTGGCCCAGCAGCGCGCTGGGGCTGCTGCCGTTCACCGAGGACATCTTGCGCGCGCGCGTGTCGCAGCCGAAGCGCGCAAAGTGGAAGATGGTGGTCAGCAGGGACGGGGTGATGCTCGTGGACAAGGGGATCCAGCTGAAGAGGTGAGCCAGGCACTCCAGTGCCAGGGAGCAGATGTATTCACTGTCTGTGTCCAGGATGGGGATGGGTTGGTTCAGCAGTTTGGCCGCGCTGGGGCTCTGCAAGAGGCTACTCAAGAGGTCACCTAGGGGAGAGAGKGGCACAGTAAAAGATGGGGTATAGTAAAAGACAGGGTACAGTAAAAGTAGGTGACTCCTGAGGCAGGAAATGATTGAGATCTGACTCTAAAGCTTTGGAATGCTGAACGCTCTACAAGCTGGGGCCAGTGYGGCTGGACAGCGCTCAGGCAGAAAGGGACCTGGCTGGGGGTGCTGGCTGACAGCTGGTTGAGTATGAACCAGCAGTGTGCCTTGGTGGCCAAGAGGGTCAGTGGCTCCTGGCCTGGATCAGGAATAGTGTGGCCAGCAGGAGCAGGGAGGTCATTCTGCCCCTRTRYYCAGCACTGGTGAGRSCMCAYYTTGAGTGCTGTGTCCAGTTCAGGCCCCTCAGTTTGGGAAGGATGTTGAGATGCTTGAGCAYATCCAGAGGAGGGCAACAAGGCTGGTGAGGGGCTGGGAACACAAACCCTGTGAAGAACCACTGAGGGAGCTGGGGGTGTTCAGCCTGGAGAAAAGGAGACTCAGGGGTGACCTCATTGCTCTCTACAATTCCTGAAGGGAGGTTGTAGCCAGGTGGGGTTGATCTCTTCCACTGGGCAGCACTGACAGAACCAGAGGACACRGTCTCCAGCTACAGCAGGGAAGGYACAGGTTGGATATTAGGAAGAAATTTTTCACTGGAAGAATAATGAAGTGCTGGAATGCCCTTCTCAGGGMGGTGGTAGAATCACCATCCCTGGATGTGGTTAAAAAAAGACTGGACATGGCACTTGGTGCTGTGGTCTAGTTGAGGTGTTAGGGCATAGGTTGGGCTTGATGATCTTAGAGGTCTCTTCCAATCTCATTATTCTGTGAGTCTGTGATGTTATATTACATTATACTATAACTATACTACATCACACTTGCTTCCCTAACTACTGAAAAACTCATGGCTGTCAGCCAACAGTCCCCACCCACACATATGGATCTAACTGGTCAATGAATCAAAACACCATCACCAGAATCCAACCAAGTAATCCCTTCAGGTAAATGATCTTCTGACACATTCCACGTGGTTAAAAACACAGGAGCAGCAAATGAGAGAAGAATTGTTTTGATCATTCTTTTCTCTGCTTCTCTCACAGCTTCTCTCTGTTCAGAGCCTGTGAATACACAGAGGGGTGTCAGGCAGGGCATGAACCCCCAGCTGCCCAGGCCAGGGCAGGGGCTGGACTCTGAGCATCCTTGTGGACCCCTTCCACCTCAGCACATCCTGTTATTCAGTGGGTTATTTGGCTGAGAGGAATTGGTGATTTCTGTACTTGGGAATTAGCCTCACACAGCCCTTCTGGCCTCACCAGGCAGGGCTCTCATGGTATTTCAGGAAATGCAAGGCCATGGGGTGTATTTTAGGAATTTATTATAAAATTCTATCCCCTCACAAAGCTGAACATCCTTGATGGAAGCTTGGCACATCCCTGTTACACTGAACATCACAGAGGCTTCTCCTGGCCCGTGACACTTGTGGTGATGTCCCCAAAAAGCTCACTCAGGGCAGCACCTCTTCCCAGGGACCAAATGCCATGGCAGGCACAGATCACATCCCCCAGCCTCCCAGCCACATGACAAAGGCTTCCCACAACAGATGGAGTCTGAAAAATTTGACACAGCCTCAGGATTTATCTTCCATGACTTCCTCCAGCCTCCAACTGAAGCCACAGAAAGTTAATATTTGCAATATCTCGTGATAGAGTTCCACAGCTTCACCACGAAGCTGCTTTGTTTGGGGTATGCCAGCTGCTAGTTTCACTTTCCACCCAAACAGGAAACAGAAATAATCCCTGCTTTCACTTTCTTTGTGTCAGTAGGCTTCTAACACAGCTCCTGCCCAGTTTCTTTGACAGAAAGAAGATTTATGCTTCTGTTGTCACTTACAGGGAAGCCACTCAAACCCCTCCATCACCTTCAGTGCCTTTCTACAAAGCCTGCATTGCTCCTTTGCACCTACTGATACTGAAAGAGCAGAACTGCAGCCACCACTCAGGGTGCAGATAAGCCTTAGTTCTGAAACCTCAGGTTTTAGCTTTTTATTTATTTAATTKTTTTGATTTTGTGCTGCTTTGGTGTGTGGGTCTGGGTTTCATATAAGGGGATGGTGAGCTCTCTCTTGACAGGGTAGGGAGACAAAACAATTCCTTCTCTAGCTGGGGACCAAGGACAAATGATCCAAATCTCAGGCCCAAGAGCACAAACAACGCGGGCCGAGGAGAGAAAAAATAAGAAACATGGGACTGCACGGGCTGGGGCTAATTGGACAATTAGCTCMAATATGCAAATGGACCAAAACTTACCAAAAAAGTGAGATCTTGGGGCCAAGCCCTCTTTTGCTTCCATCSTGAAGCCATCAAGGTACAGCCACAGCTGTGGCTCTGGTACTGCCAGGGTGTGGCCTTTAAAGGCTCTTCTAATAAATATCCTCTTTATTCYCCTTAACTCTGGTTAGCCTCTGTTCCAGCTGCCTAAGGCATCAGTGCAGCACAGCAGGGAACTATTCCTGCTGCTGTGAGCTCTCTGCAGAATGATGTGGAGAAGCTCTGAAGTTAATCCTGCCTAGCCCAGGGTGAACTCCCCCTCACAGCAAGAGGGGACCACGTGCACTCACCTTTCATGTGCCACCTCTAGCCAAGCCACCAACAACCCAGACACTCCCTTATTGCTTCCTCAAAAGCTTTTGGAACCCCAGGGCCAGCCCCAGCCAGGCTGCCTTTCCCACAGATGCTGCCCACAACCTCAAGGCTTCCACCCGCTGCAAAACTCTTCACCTTTCCCAAGTTGTTCAACACACTTCTCTTCCTTGAGTACTTCATCTTTAATAAACTTTCTATCTTGAAAAATCTGGCACTTTCTGTGCTACAGAATCTGAAGTTCTTAGAGAATCTGAGTGATTTTTTATGGAAGTGAAACATCCTGACACCAGCAGTGCCAAAATAACAGCTATGATTTACTGAGCTACTTCCAATGTACACAAGAGCCTGAGTGATGAACACATCCCTCCTTAGTCCTCATTCTTCACCAAGATTGATGTCTTACATCACTGAATTCATAATTCCCTGCCAAGCCTTATCATTGCTTCTTTCTCCTGTGCTCCAGAAACTGAAGACATCACGTGGCTCTGGCTGAGCAAGACAATCCTGCCCTTCAATCTCAGCACTGAACCCCCTGAGGGGACATTCACACCTGGACACGTCTGCACAGCTCATATTGTGCTTTTACAGACCCCCTGRAGCTCAGCCAGGCCAAGTGCACCAGGGCAGGGGCAATCCCAAGCACAAATCCAGGCTGGGGAGGGAACAGACTGAGAGCAGCCCTGGGGGAAGGATTTGGGGTGTTGGGGGATAAGAGCTGGACCTGCCCTGGCTGTGAGCACCCAGAAACCCCCCTGGGCTGGCCTGAGCCCTGGTATGGGCAGCAGTGGGGGGGATTCTGCCCCCCCAGGTGAGACCCCAGCTGCAGAGCTGCCCCAGCCCTGGGGCCARCAGCAGCAGGACCTGGAGCTGCTGGAGAGAGCCCAGGAGAGCCCATGGAGATGCCCCAAGGGCTGGAGCCCCTCTGGAGCCAGGCTGGSAGAGCTGGGGGTGCTCACCTGGACAGAAGAAGGCTCCAGGGACACCTCAGAGCCCCTGCCAGGGCCTRAAGGGGCTCCAGGAGAGCTGAACAGGGACTGGGGACAAGGGATGGAGGGACAGGAACCAGGGAATGGCTCCCACTGCCAGAGGGCAGGGCTGGATGGGATCTTGGGAATGAGGAATTGTTCCCTGGCAGGGTGGGCAGGCCCTGGCACAGGGTGCCCAGAGCAGCTGTGGCTGCCCCTGGATCCCTGGCAGTGCCCAAGGCCAGGCTGGGCAGGGCTTGGAGCAGCCTGGRACAATGGAAGGTGTCCCTGCCATGGCATGGATGATCTTTAAGGTTCCTTCCAACCCCAACTATTGTTTTTCTTTTAAACATTCAGTTCAGCCAGCTGCACAAAAATCAATGAGAATTAAAGATTCTCATCTTTTAATCCATCCACAGCAGAAACTCTCRGTTACACTCCTGTAACTCACAGCAGCTGGTTCAAGTGCTTTGCACACAGTTCAATCACTGAAGCTATGGGGTTCAGGGATTTTCAGTGTCTTTGCAAACAGGTGACAAATTCACAGCATCAGCTGCATTCATGCCAATGCAGGAAACTCCCAGTGACTGCCTCTGCAGCAGGAGAGCAGCCAGAAATGCTCCTGCTACTCATTTGTTTGCCACAGGTGAGGGAATATTCCTGAGGAAGGGATTCATGAGGAAATGTGTTATAAATCATGCAAAGACAACATTTGGAGGCTGAGACTCTTGCTGAGTAAATTCTACACCATGGCAATAACTCAAATCTTGTCCAGCTTGGGACATTATCAGAGTTGCTTTGCTTAAGTGATTTGAGAAATGATTTTAATGTTGTCTTCAAGTGCTATTTAAAACTCATGCAAGACTTGCAAGTAACCATTTCACTCCACTTCCCTGTGCAAATGAAAAATAGGAAGCAGAGGTTTTCCAAGTTCCTAAAGAGAACTGGGCTCTGATGGAAGATATWAAACATTTATGGGGACTCAGGAGCTTGTTCTGCATCTTGGAACACATTTAATCTCACCTGAATGGAAAGAGTGAAGGGTGGTGGCCTCACTTAAGCAATGAAAACATTCAAGAGTCATCAGTACAAAGGAGTTGGTTCTCAGGGAACACAAAATGAGCAAGAATGGATCAGAGGGAAGCACCTGGTGTTCCTTTTGGAAGTGGTGGAATCATCATCACTGAAAGTGTCCAAAAGCCATGTGGATGTGGCACTGGGAACATGGTTTAGTGGTGGCTCTGGCAGTGCTGGTTAATGGCTGGACTCAGTCTTGAGCCTTTTCCAACTTTAGTGATTTGGTGACTTCAAGAAGTGGAAGCACAACCAATTTTAACATGGACACAGCAAAGACACAGCACAGAAAAATAAAACTGAGAGAGAGTCTCACACAAACAAGTCTGCACAGGCAAAATGAAACTTCTAAAGGCACTGCTTGTGTGGTCCTGGTTCTTAGCAATTATCCTGAGAAAACACTGTGTGAAAAGTTTGTTTGTTTTCCCTGGGAGGGGAGAAAGGAAGAGGCCAGCACAGAAGTGCAGCCGACTTCCAGTTTGGGAAACCTGATCCCCAGTCACGAGGGGAGCACACAGGTGGATGAAAGCTGCCTCAGCAATCCCCAGGGGACTGAGGGACATCTCCAACAGGCTTCCATGCCAGCCAGCCCAGAATTTGTTCCACCAATTCCCTCCCCCAGCACCATTCTTAACAATTGACCAGAAGCTTTGATCTTTTCTGTAAGTATTTCCTGTCCAAACTCTTCCCAGCTACAGCAAAATCCACTCTCCCCCTGCCAACCCAAAGGAATATTTCTTCCCATTAAAGTTTGTGGTTTGTATATAAATATAGAAGTATCTTAAGCTCCTGTACAGGAAAGGAGCACTCAAAATGCTGCTCAAACTTCAATGTGAAAGGTTTAGCACTAAGCAAAACTGCCAAGAGCTTATCAGAGGCAGCAGGCTGGAGCTGCCTGCTGCAATCTGGCCACAAGGAAGTGATCTGCAGCTCCCACGGAACTGCTCAAGGTCCCAGGGACAAGGAAATGTGTGCCAAGGACAAGGCAACAAAAATGTGTTCTCCATTTCAGAGGTAACTAAGAGGTAAAGATGTCAATGGGTTCACATCAGATAAGCACTCACACAAAAGTCTAACAGGAATAGATAGAAAAACTTTCACAATCACAGAATGGTTTGGGTTGGAAGGGACCTTAAARCCCATCCAGTGCMACCCCTGCCATGGCARGGACACCTCCCACTGTCCCAGGCTGCTCCMAGCCCTGTCCAGCCTGGCCTTGGACACTTCCAGAGCTGGAGCAGCCACAGCTGCTCTGGGCACCCTGTTCCATCTCACAGAGACTTGGCTACCTTCATTTTCCTTCTTCATAGGCAGAATTCAGTTTTGCTCCACTGGCTTTGATGTGCCACCAGCTGGAATTCAGGGAATGCCAGCAGCTGGAATTCAGGGGACAATGGCAACCCCATGCAAGGCTTGGGGCAGAGGGGCTGCAAAGCTGCTCAGAGGAAAAGTGTGCCCAGGTGGGCAAGAGGGCAATGGCACCTGGCCTGGACCAGCACTGGGGTGGCAGCAGGACCAGGGCAGGGACTCAGGGACTGTCCCCTGTGCTGGCACTGCTGAGGCACCTCCAGTCCTGTGTCCAGTTCTGGGCTACTCCCAACACTGAGGGGCTGGAGGGTGTCCAGGGAAGGGAACAGAGCTGGGAAGGGTCAGGAGCACCAGGAGGGGCTGAGGGAGCTGGGAAGGGGCTCAGCCTGGAGCAAAGGAGGCTCAGGGGGGCCCTTGTGGCTCTGCACARCTCCTGACAGGAGGGGACAGCTGGGGGGGGGTTGGGCTGTGCTCCCAGGGAACAGGGACAGGACAAGGGGAAATGGCCTTAAGTACCAGAGGAGGTTCAGATTGGATATTGGGAAAATCTCTTCATAGAAGGGTGGTCAGGCCCTGGTACAGCTGCCCAGGGAGTGGGGGGGGTCACCATCCCCAAGAGGATTTAAAAGCCTTGCATTTGTGGCAGGTGGGGACATGGGTTAGTGGTGGTCTTGGCAGTGGTGGAACAACAGCTAGACTTGCTGACTTTAAAGGGCTTTTCCAACCTTAACAATTCCATGATTTTAACTCACTGTCATTAGAGCATTTTGCACTGAAACTTCAGGGAGGTTTCTGCCATCTGAGGACAACAAGCAGCTCTGTGGGCACACTTTAATGACACTTGCAGTGGGGCATCCCCACAGTGCAATTTGTTTCTTTGTGTAGGGTTTTTCTTTCCAATCAGGAATTTGTTGGCCTGTGAAAAGCTYTGGGAAAGGGTTGTTAGGAGAGGTCAGACAGCAAAGGAAGGAATCTGTGCCTGACACTGCAGGTTTAAGTACATGGAAATCCCATCTTGGAGCTTTTCCTTACCACTTTCTCCTGAGGTTGGGGATGGTGGTGGAGTGGCAGCAGTAGCACTGTGCTTATCCCAGATGCTCTCCAAAATACCTGGGAAAGAGAGAACTTTCAGAAGTGCCTTCTCAAAGATCCACACTGATCCAACAAACACAGCACAGACTGCAGGAGGACTTTGACAGAACACAGCTCAAGTGCTTTGGGAGGGACAGAAACACTCTACAACAGCTTTGGGCTCACTAAGAGCAGAAAATCCCCATCCCTCTCCATGGAGGGAGCTCAGCAGCTGTTCTGCTGCACCAGTTGGTTGATATTAAGTTGRCCCAAGTGCTGCAGGGCAGAGGTGTGTGCTCACAGTGCAGCAGCAGCCACTGCATCATCCCCATTGTGCTCCACAGACCCCCAGTGTCAGAACCCAGGAAATTCCTGTGAGGACTTGAGACCCTGGCACAGAGTCAAAAACACCTGTGCCTCTGATTTTAACCCATAAAAACAATTATCAACTTTGTGTGAAAAGTTACAAGCCACAAGAGTTGGAGTAAAATGTTAGTGAATTTATCACAAAGTGAAAATGTAGACTTTTAGAGTTTTTAGAATGAGAGTTCAAAAAACAAAATAAAAAAATGAAAAAAATGTTCTGTCTTTCTCCTCCTTCTTCTTAGCCTCCATCTTCTGCTGTAAGAGTAACACTTTTAAATTAGTTTAGAGTAAAAACAAACTGTCTAACATAAGTGATAAGTATCAGAAAATTATTGTAAATAATGCACACATAGTTTTTAGTATAAAAAGATAACACTGCCCTGAGGGTGGTCAGTGTGCCATGTACCAACGTGCTAAACAGATCTCAACAAGTCAAAAAAAGACAATGTATTAAATAAGAGCAAATAAACAACTCTAAGAACAAGAACCAAAAAATTCTGTCTTCTTCTTCARTCTTGAAACTGAAAAAAAGAAACTTTCCAACACCTCCAAGTCATCTTGACACCAAAGACCTCATCACACCAGGAGTGGCAGCCCAGCTGTGGGTGCTGAGGGGACAGCCAGCTCAGTGGCACAAGGTGTGACAAAGTCTGAGTTGACTACATGATGCTTTTATCCCCAGTCATCCTGTTCTGTTTATGCTGAATAAGAAGTWTTACACCTTCAGGACTTGTTCCAGAAAGTGAAGAAAAAGAAGAAGCAGCAGTTTGTTTTCAGACACTGCACTCACTCCTTCACATTCCTGCTCCTGGACTGTGCTGTCTGTGGATGGACAGACAGCAGGACAGAGCTCTCCTCTGTTCCAGTTAGTTTTAACTAACTAAACTAAGTTTTTTTTCCCCTTTTATTTAAACYTGTTTAACCCTACTCTGAACTGAACACCAGAAGAGCACCGGCAGCTCACACCTGTGCCCACGGCCAGGTCTGGCATTTCCAGCACCAGAGGGACAGATAAGAGAGCTCTCCTTTGTTTTAGTTAGTTTTAACTAACTAAAGCAAAGAAGTTGCCTAGACTGTAAGGTTTTTTTTCCCTTTTCTTTAAACCTGTTTAAACCTACTCTGAACTGAACACCCAGAAATGCACCAGCAGCTCACACCTGTAGCCCACCRGGCYRCAACATTTCCAGCACCAGAGGGACTGATAAGAATCTGAATAAGCCAAGCTGCAACTCAGGGAAGGGACTTTCTGAGTTTGTCATTTCTTTTAGAGCAGCAAAGAATTTTATTGTTTAATACTGTTTAAGTTTTATTGTTTAATAAACAAGTTTATTTCCACTTTTCTCCAAAAGAGTATTTTCTCCCAAACTGGTTGAAAAAGGAAACCAATTAAATCTGCTTTCCTAGACGAGCCCCTTTAAAAGTTCTGTCCAAAATGTGCCCTGAAGCAGGACAAACAGAGCCCTGTACCTGTGAGGAGCCCCAGCACRGTCTGCACCTGCTCCAGGAGCAGCTTGCGCAGCTCCTCCTTGCGGGCCACGCTCAGGTCCTCGCGGGGACACGCCAGCTCCTCCGACGTGGTTTTCAGCATGATCAGCCCCAGGGGAGTGGTCACAGGAGACTGGATCAGCTGGGGAACAGAGGAGAGCAGTGTGATGACATGATGCACTGACAGACAGGGATTAGCAACACTACTCCCAGTTTACAACAGCTTCACCACTCAGGGCACTCCAGTTCGACTTCCCCAGACTGAATCTCTGATGTCGCAACAGCTCGAGCCCCGTGGGAATCCCTGGGGTTTCAGGAGAGCTTTCATAATGTCATTGCACATATTCTGTGTCCCAGCAGAGTCACAGAACAGCCTGTCCCTTCTGCTTGCTGGCTCCCCTGCCCAGCACCACCTCAGCACAGCAGCTCACACCTCACAGCCCAGCGGGGTCCCCAAAAATCCCTCWCTTCCCACACAGCCCAAAGGCTGCAGCCAGGAGCAGATGCCACCCGAGGGATCTGAGCTCCCCTTGCACCTGCACTGGATCCCAAACTGAAAACTGCACTTCCCCCCGTGGCATTCACATTCTCTGAAAAAAATTCCTCTGCCCAGGGTTTTTCTCCTGGGAAGCTGAAAGGCAGCGAGAGAGGCCTCAGAGAAAAGGRAAACAATTCTTATCTCATTTGCTTCTCCTGTGATGTGCTTGTCTGGAATGTGTTTGGAGATTGTTTACCCACAGGTGATTGCCTGATTGGACTCTGGTGTGAGTTATTTTCACYCACTGGCCAATCAGTGCTAAGCCAGGTTGGGACTCTGGAGAGAGTCACAAGGTTTCATTATTATCTTTTTAGCATTCAGGAAGTATCCTTTCTGTATTCTTTAGTATAGTATTCTTTACTATAAAATAGTATAATAAAATAATAAATTAATCTTCTGAGAACCTGAAGTCAGACGCATCATTCCTGCCTTCAAAGGGACACCTTGTTACAATATCTCCCAAAGASAGTAACTTCTGTCCCATGCTGGAACAGGACTGGACAAAGAGCTGACCTGTGCCTTCATCACCCACAGGGTTATTAAAGACTTCTTCAAGTGGGACAAAGTTTTGTTTCCAGCTGAAGGACAGCACTGCTCTCCACTGCTGCCCAGACACATCCAAAGTGATTTATGCACTGCTCCCTCTGGGAGAAGAAAGTCCAAAGCCAATCCCAGTTGCTACAAGTAATCCTTGAAGCCATAATTCTGCAATACAGGCTGACTTTGCTCCTGACCCTCCAAAGAAGAGCCAGGCCGAGTTAACACTGCTAAAAACAGAGAGTTTGGTGAAATATCTGGGGAGAAAATAGCCCATCTAAGAGCTCTTCACCTCGGCTTTTGAAAAGGAAGTCTCAGACACAGGAGTAGATGGCAAAGAACTCAGTGAAACACCCAACTTGCTGGTAAATTGTGAAGAGACTGAAAATCATCTCTCTGGATATTTTCTGACAAAGCCAAGGAGTTTTAGCAATACCAGGCACTGGTACCTCAGTAAGGCTAAACAAATTTTAAACCTCTAAGGAAGCAGTACTTTATGTAGAATTACTGGCTCTTCACAATGACAATACAATATCCCAGTTTACCTTTCTTCTCCACCTCTCCAGTGGTTCAGTAAAAGGTTTAGAGACTACTCAGAGTACTGGGATACAATTTAATGCTGAAGAACAAAGAACATACTGCAAATGATCTCAGAAGAAATCCTGAGACAGGGCTCATCTGCAATTCTAGCAGCAAATCATTCTGCCCCTGTGCTACTCTGCCTTCTGTCAAGGCCCTGGAATTCAGCATTACTGGTTTTCTTCCACTTTCTCTGAACATTTTAGGAATGTGTCTGCCACATAAATTAATTTATGGAAACATTGCCCTCCACTGCTGAGCTCACAAGGAGAGGCTTAAGGGAAAAGAGATTCCTCAAGTGAGCTCTGCAATGCCTTAAGATAACCCCAGAGTGCTAGAAAGGCCAGGAGAGCTCAGGCTGCCTTTCAGTTCATATCCAGGTGAAATGAGAGGCAAAACTCCACATGGACACAGTTATCTCCAAGTATTCCTTGTCAAACTGACAACTGAGGCCAAAGCTGCAGCATGTCCCACTCCAGAACAGTCAGAGAAGTGATTACACTAGCCAATGATGAGCTCTGCAGCCAAGACAGAGTTTTTTAAATTTTGCAATTAATACTAGATCCATTTGCCTTAACAAATAAACTCCTGCCACTCAAGGACTTGGATTTCAGTAACTGCCTTGTGGCTTGGCCGTGGGCTTTGCTGCATTCAAATCATGTAATTATGTCAGCAGAAAAAGCCTGTGCAGCACTTCAGTTTACACTCAGCCTCTTTAAGCCAATTAGGAACAATTTTAAGGGAACTGGAGACAAAATAATCCAACAAAAAGAGGTTTGCACCAGCCTGGTGATGCTCCAGCAGCAGCCTGGCTCAGGATTCCCTGTAAGGACGCCGAGTTGCACCCAACATTCCAGCTAATGACATGGATTCAGTCAGGATGCCCAGTTCACAGCTGAGCCTTCCTGCAGGAGCCCTCCTGAACACCCCAACAACATCCCTTTAGGATGGGATCCCATCACCCCATGACCTTATTGATAAGGTACCAGATATTTTGGGGTGTCTTTGGTTGTTGGATGAAAAATCTGCACCAGCCCCATTGAGAAACTGCCCTTTCAGAATGAGTGACACATCCATAATTTTACTGCCTTCTGTTTTGTTTAAAGAACAACCCATACTCCTTGTATTTTCAAGAACTAGCCCATAATATTTAAAATTCAAAGTGAATACTTGTGGAACAGTATTGTTCCTTCCCCAAAAACACTTTTAACACTGGAGAGAAACATAACACAGAAAAAGTTGAGCATTCCAACAAAATTAAAAAGGAATTTACAAAGCAACATTCATCATTTGATCTTCATCAAAAAGGGGTTTCTTCACCCCTACTCAAGGAAAMAAAAAGATGTTTCAGAGGGAAAAACTGGCTCCATGCATGGGAGGGCTCTCACCTGCAGGATGTTGGTGAAGAAGTCGTGGTAGAACATGGGCCAGTCCTGGCGGCCGATGTCCACGATGACTTTGCAGAGCTTGTTCCTGATGAAGTAAGGCAGAGTTTTGTGGTGGGCCAGCAGCAGCTTGGGCAGGCAGCTCCTGATCTCCATCTTGTCCTGGGATGGCACCCCCAGCCACATCTTATTGATCAGGTTCTGCAAAAGCAATGGACACCCCAAATGAGCTCATCTTGGACATGAGAGAAACACTGAGAGAATCTGGAATCTCAGACTGGTTTGGGTTGGAAGGGACCTTAAAAATCATCCTGTTCCCACTCCTGCCATGGGCAGGGWCACCTCTCATTATCCCAGGTTGCTYCAAGCCCTGCCCAGCCTGGCCTTGGACACTGCCAGGGATCCAGGGATCCACAGATTCTCTGGGCACCCTGTGCCAGGGACCAATTCCCAATTCCCAATATCCCATCCATSCCTGCCCTCTGGCAGTGGGAAGCCATTCCCTGTGTCCTGTCCCTCCATCCCTTGTCCCCAGTTCCTCTCCAGCTCTCCTGGAGCCCCTTTGGGCCCTGGCAGGGGCTCTGMRGTCTCCTCAGAGCCTTCTCTTMTCCAGGYTGAACAACATAAAGCAGGGACAGAGCATCTAGCAGAGCTGCACTCATGGCCCAGGACTGGCAGTGCCACAATGGAGCTGAAACTACTGGTTTAACTTGTTTTGGGTTAAGCAGAGCTATAGTGGCAGGCATAGAACCATTTCCTCTATCTTTAAACCCTGGGCACCAAGGGTTTCCCCTCTAAAGGGGGAAGCACAGCCTTGGATGAAGCAGGAAAAGAAAATCAGGGAAGGAGGTTTGGCTTTCCAGGCCTCTGATGCCACCCAGGTCCCCTGAAGCTGAGCTGGGAGGTCACTGGAGCAGGCCCTGGCAGGGACAAGGCACCACTGCACAGAAAGCTTTCAGTCCACTTAAAGCCAGACAAAATCCAAAGGAAAGCAGAGTTACAAATTGCTTCCCTGCCCTGATCCCATTTAGGGCTCTGGAGCATTAGGAGCTGAATCTCTTGGGATAACCCAGAGAGGAGGAGAAGGTCTGTGCCCATCTGCAGCACTCAGCCTGCAGAAAGAGAATGCTGCAGATCACAATCACAGCCTGGAAGAAACCTCAAATGTCCAAAACTGGAARATGATGAATGGTCAAAGGAGATGCAATCCTCAGCAGGATGCACTGCACACAGACACCAGCTCCCAGTGCAGAGCTACACAGGGATATTTATACAGAAATTCCTCAAAGAAGTTGTTTTGGTGTTTCCTAGCAGAGAAAATCCACAAGTACTGCTTRAAAACAATGGCCCAACCAGCTGAGGCTTCCTTGATGCAAGTTCAGAATCCCAATAAAACTGGAAGATGTTTTAGCTTTAACACCCATCCTTTCATGCCCACTGTGTTCTGTCCTGCTCCTCCACCTGCCAGCAGCAGCCTTCTCCCTAGAAATGCTTTTGGGAAGATGTTTTCATTTCTAAAAAGCAGGAGGTGAAAACAATTCATCTGGAAGGGGGTCAGGAGGAGTTTTATCCCAAATCCACTTGGACACTGCCAGGGATCCAGGGATCCCTGCTACCTTCCTAAGCAGTWTGGGAAGTCCATGTCCTTGGGCAGTTTTGGGAATGATCCTTGTGTTCACCCCTTTGACCGATCCAGCAGCCAAGGACAGCTGGGGAAGCTGCACACTGGGACAGACCTTGGCTCTGCACCAGTTAATTCTGGGAATTCAAGCTCCTCCATGGAGAGATCCTCACCTCCCAGCTGGTCCCTCCCTCTGCACTTGCACAGTGATTTCTTTATTCTGGGCACAATTAGGATTTTCAATGCTACATTTTCCCCCTCCAGGGAAGCAGAGGCTCAGKAACCAAAATCCATAAAATATCCTGAGCTGGTGGGATGATCCCAAGGATCACTGAATCCACATCCTGGCCCTGCACTTATTTTGCTTGTCAGGAAAATCAGTGGGACACCATGTCCTGAGCAGGAATAATTCCCATGGCACTTGCCATGATCATCCCTTTTGGAGGGGAAGGTAAAGCAGATTCAGTTTGCAGATGGGGTGCAGAGTCCCTCTGCAATCCTTACTAAGTAAAATGAATATTTAAGAGAAGAAATCAACAATGATGTGAATAATTTGTAAAAACAACACAACTTTAAGAGCAGAGTTTTTATCTAAACATGTATTTTATCTGAAAGGTGGCCCTGTGCAAAGGCTGTAAACCCCTCTGATTTAGGGGCACAGCTCAGAGTGCCCAYCCAGCTAAGGACATGACACAAATGTCCCAGACTGAGGAGTGACACTGACYAAACCCCAGGACACCCTCAGGGACAGACACTCACTGCTCACTGAGAAATCAGTGACACACCAGTGCTGTCCACAGAACACTTTTGCTTATTCCAGGGGACACAGAGATCAATATCAAGCCTTTTAACCCAAATTTTCCTCTTTTATCACTAGATGAAGAGTGGGATGTGGCTGGCTAAGAGAGCTCTCACCTCTCCAGCCAGCACAAGTTTGYAGGATGCAGTTCAAGAGCAGCAACCACAACTACAAAATATCAGAAAAATAAAAGCAGGTTTGCCTTCCCTCTCAGCACTCAAAGCCTGCAGGAGCCAGGAGCAGGTAATCACCCCCATATTTCTGATCATAAAAACAGCATAAAAGCAATAACACCCTTAAAAGCATCGTGCAGAAACTCAAGCAGCCTCTGAAACTGGAGGTAATTTGTGCTTAGAGATGCCAGGAAATGAATTCTTCAATTTGTGTACAAAGATTCACATTCTCCCACTCCGAGCCTGCCATTAAGCAACCTCTCTGGCAGAAAGCAATAAAAGCATCCTTCATCACTGTACTTACCAGGGATGCCATTTCAGACAAACATCTCCCCCCAAAAAATCGATTGCCAGCTAAAACTGCACCAGGCAGAGCAGTGGAGGAGCTGAGGCCTCACCTCAAACACTGTCAGGCTGTACATCATCACATAATCATTCCTTGTGCTGGACAGGAAGTACAGGCAGAATCTCCAGGCTCCTATCTGCTGGGCAAAGTTATTTAAAAGCTCCTCTGCAAAAAAAACCATAAAAGTACATAAATTACTTGAAAATGTTCTTCAGTTTTAATTTGACTTTGATGTAAAATATTCCATTAAAGCTCTTTAGCTGTAAACAAAGCCATAACAATGTATAGTGATAGCACAGCAACTGAGCAGGGAAGAGACCCTGTGTTCAGGGAATGACTCAACCTGGAGGAGGGCAAAAAATATAATAAAATGACATTCTACAGTGTTTAAAGCAATGTAACCACAGGCTTTAATGAAAACAAAACTGATGTGTCATTTTCGCATCAGTTTTGACATAAATAACTGCAGCAGATAAGAGGTGAATATTAAAACAAATCACACAGCAATTGTATTATGAGCACTGTTATTTTATCTGTAACAGCCAAATGTTGGGATTTCAGGTCATTGTGAGAGAGTAGGAGCACTTCAGATCAGTGTTCTAAACTCACCTTCTTTTAATGCAACTTCAAGAGCTGCTGACCTGGTGAAGTTCAGGGTGTCAGAAACCTCCCTGAACACTCAGGGAGGATTTGGTCATCTCTCATGAGGTGACAATGTGACAAAGAGAAGCCACAAGGGCTGCTTTACAGGCTGAGCAAGTTTTAGGTTTAATTAATTGTTTTCTTTCCTGCAATTTAAGCAGGAAGATGAGGGATACCTTTTCCATGGCAGGAGATCCAGAAAAACCACAACAAAAACCTTGTGCAGTTTATTTTACAGGATTTCTGGGGCAAATCTTTCGTGCTGATCACACTTCTGGCCAGAGATGGTAGAAACAGAGCAACCCCAGAATGGTTTGGGTTGGAAGGACCCTAAAGTTCATCCCATCCCACCCCTGCCATGGCAGGGACACCTYCCACTGTCCCAGGCTGCTCCCAGCCCTGCCCAGCCTGGCCTTGGGCACTGCCAGGGATCCAGGGGCAGCCCCAGCTGCTCTGGGCACCCTGTGCCAGGGCCTGCCCACCCTGCAGGGAACAATTCCTCATTCCCAATATCCCATCCATGCCTGCCCTCTGGCAGTGGGAGCCATTCCCTGKGTCCTGTCCCTCCATCCCTTGTCCCCAGTCYCTCTCCAGCTCTCCTGGAGCCCCTTGAGGCCCTGGCAGGGGCTCTGAGGTGTCCCTGGAGCCTTCTCCTGTCCAGGTGAGCACCCCCAGCTCTGCCAGCCTGGCTCCAAAGCAGAGGGGCTCCAGCCCTCAGAGCATCCCTGTGGCTGTTTGGGAATAAAAGGAATCTGCCTCTTTACAATCACCAGCAGCTCCCCCAGAGCACCTGGCAGGATCTGCTGCCTTTCAGGACATATTTAATAACCCCACCCAAAGGGAATTGCTGTTATTCCTGCTTGTCATTCCACAAGAATTGGGACAGCCTTGCCTTGCATTCCTAATGCTGAAGGCTGTGCTCCATCTCCAGGCAGAGGCTTCCCAGGACAATGGACAGAGGAACCTCACTGGTTTATCATCTACAGAGACCCCCTAGAACCCCAGCTATGGAAACCTGTCCCACCTAAGCAGGAGGGGGAAGATGCCAGCTGAGTGCAGGCACAGCTCTGTGGAACAGCCCAGTCCCCTCTGCTGGGCAGGGGCAGCACCAGGAGCAGCCCTGGAGGGGCAGGACTCACCTATCTCACGTTTCCTCTCATTTGTTGTGCAATTGTGGAAAAACTCCGTCATCAGACTCTCCAGAGCCCGCAGGGAGGCCTCCTCTGATGCCTGGGAAGGACATTGAAGGAAAGAAATAAAACTCATTGCCACTCTGACACAGGAGGGTGGCATTAGAACAGCACAGGCACACCAAAATCCAACATGAGCGGGACCAGTATGGGGCAAATAACTGGAAATTCAAACTGCTCACTGGGGTCAAGGAGCAGCAAGATTTCTCCCCTGCAGGTGAAAGCTTTGACATGAAGGAGCATTTGCTCAGCTCCATTAATAAGGAGAAGAACACAACAGAATTCCTTTATTTTGGTGGCATTCAGGAATTTTAAGGCAATAAATAATTCTCACAAAGACAGCAAGTTCAGGTAAAGATGTTCTCAGACGTTTACAAATTGTAAATATTCTATCATGGGAAGCATGAACTTTGAAAGGATTTCTCTTGGATATCAGGAAGAATTTCTTCYCAGGAAGGGTGAYCAGATATTGGAATGGGCTGCTTGGGTGGGTGGCAGAGTCCCATCCCTGGAGGTGTTCAAGGAAGAGCTGGAGGTGGCACTCAGTGCTCTGGGCTGGGGACAAGGTGGGGATGGGTCTCAGGTTGGACTTGATGATCCTGGAGGTCTCTTCCAACCTCAATTATTCCATGATCCTGTGACCCCTGMAAYCTCTTCCTGTCTTTGCCTTGGTGCCATCCTGCTGCTCAGGAAGCTCAAAAAATTAAGGAATTCCCAGCACTCTAAAAAGCAATATACCAGCACATACCAATGCTCAGCAAGCTGATTCAAGAAGAACTCCCCCCCTCAATTTAGGTTTTATTCCTGGAAATCATTAGTTACAGTTTTAAATCTTAAGGAAATGATCAAGACTAGCATCCAGCTGCAGTTTTGGAGTGCTCTGGAGTTGGGATGATTTTATTCTGGCAAGGTAACAGCCTCAGAAGCAGTCCTGCTACAGCACAGACCATGCCAGAGCTGTGTCCCCAATGTTTTCAACCCATGCTATCAACACCAAATTCATYAAGATTCAAGCCCAGACCTTCTAGAACAGGAACAAAGTAAAGATTTAATAAAACTGAAATTTCTGCCTCAAAAAAAAAACAAAAACAGAAACAAAAGCCATGCCTGGCAGTCTCCTGCAGAGAACAGCATGTGAGACATCCTGCAGGAACACTCCAGGCTTCTGCTAATTCCCATTTCCATGCACAGCAGTTTTCCCAAGGGCCAAGCAGGAGCCTCTCCTCACTGGATTAACCCCCAGGAGCATCAAAAACTCCACAGCAACTGGAAGTGGATGCTCTGCAGGACACTGAGCATTTCCATTTACAAAGGAATGCTGAATTCCATCCTACCTTTCCTCTTCCTGCCCTGCTTGTTCCTTTTTTTCTTGCTTTTTAAAGCCCTGCTCTAGAAATCAAGGATTATTTTAGCAGGAGATGCTGGTAGTGGGMAATTGGCTTGAAACAACCAACAACCCAAGCAGAGCAGTCCAATGTTTCCAATGCAATGTTTGCAGTTTTAATCCATTCCTGCTTGGGCTGCAAACTTCCCTTCAGCCTCCTGCCAGTCACCATTCCCAGGTAACAGCACCYCTGTGGAGAAGAGCCCCACTTTAAAAAGAAATATCTGACTAAGASGCATCCTTAATGACTTAGGGTATGGCCACAGTGCCATTTGTGGGAGCTAAGTTGTCCTAAGCTCCCCCCAAGCAGATCCACACATATAAATCCAGTACTTTCCTAAATCTCTGCACTTTCCTTCTCTGCTGCTCAGCACAGAGTGAGTCTCACCAGGAGTTTCGGGTGCCAAACCCCCAAAGATGAGTTTCCAATCTCAATTTGATGCAAATTCTTCAACAGCAGCACTGCTGTGCCCACTCCACCTTCTACCATCCAATACCAAGATCACCTCAATCCATGGAAAAGTCTCAGCTCTYCACAGGGTGGATGGGCTCAGATGTTTTTGGATACTTAATTCAGCAACTCTTCTTCAGCAAGAGCAGTTGACATAAGTGCATTTCTTCCAAGATTCAAGATTTATATCCTKCTTTTGGAAATAAATTATGGAGTTCTTATAAATCTTGAGCATCTGCCTTGTGCTCCACTGCCTTCAGCACTGAGATTTGGAAGATCCCATTCCTTAGGAACACAGTCAATCTTCCAAAGCAGAACAACACAATCACAATGTTCAACATGTCAAAAGCAGGAAAAAAAAGAAACCAGAGAGCAGAACAGGAGGATTTCATGTAGAAAAGCCCAAGCTGGAGAGCACCCAAGGCCACCTCAGGCACAAACACACARTGGGACCTCCAGGATGGTTCTGTGCTCTTGTTTGACTTCTTGGGGCTCTTTGGGAGGTTTGGCCAAAGGAAGGTCCAGAAGGAAAAACTGTCTGAGGTAACCAAAGCCCGGCTCAGGATCCCCTCCTAACCCCAGRCTGGGCTTACCAAGGACCTGCATTTGCCTTTGGGTATTCCTCAAGTTCCCCAGGTCCTGGAGGCACCTGGTCATGCCCCAGCTGTCCAGCAAGGCTCTGATAAGGAGGCCACTGAGATAAGGAGGTCCCAGAGCTGTGCAGAGCTGCAGGGGAAGGTGGCTGCACCTGGGCCCAGGCACCTGGGGAGCTGATCAGTGAGACTCCAATCAAAGTCCAGCTGTTTGAAGCACCTGGGGCTGTAGCTGGGATATTTCCTAGCATCATTCCCACCTTAACAAGCASTTTGCTTTCTTTTAGGGCTCCCTGTTTGCTCTGCATTGAGGAGAAGGACTGGCAGAACCAGCAGTGCTGAGCTCAGGYTCTGGTCTGAAATTCTGGGTCATGCCCAGATTTCATATTCCAAGGTTTTTCAGGGAAGTGTGGGCCATCAGTAACAGAATCTACCCCATTTTCTGTGTCAGGGCTGGCAGTTTGCCTCACCTCCACGAGGCATTACTAAATATGCAACCACTGAAACAGAAATACTTCCCACTCTTTCAGAAGTCAAACCTGACCCCTCTCACCCCTAGTGCCTCCCAGGGCTGGATCAAACATCAGAAAATACCATTTCTCTCTTCTGCCAACCGTAAGAGGAAAATATATTCAGTTCTCCAAGTGCTGCYTGCAGAGCAGGTAATGTGAGCTTCTCCTCACGCAGAGAAAACTYTGCAGCCCACAAAAAGCAGGGGAGATCAGATGTGCCACGTCACCATCCACCCCTGCTCCACTGCCTCGACACCATGGCTGAGTTCTGACCCACAGGGAGGGAGCTGGCTGCCAAATTCAGCAGATCCTGGGGCCAAAGGTGATGTCCTTGTCACAGCTCCCTTGGGGGAACAAGGCAGTGAGAGGTGAAAGAAAGGCTAAATGCAAGCAGGGCTAAATCCAGCACAGCCACAGCTGCAGATTCCTGCGTTCCAGCTGCACATCCATAGTTTGACCAGGAATTTGGGTCAAAACAGCATCTCTGGGAGGTGTCACAGGTGACTGTCCCCAGGATTGGTGCCTCTAAGTGCTGAGCTGGCTCCACAGCACACAGACAGGGCCAGCAGCAGCTCTGCCCTTCCTGGAACTGTCCCCTSTGATCAGAGCAGGCCAGGGTGGATCAGGGTGGGAGAGCCACTGCCAGCCTGTCCTTCCCATCCCTTTCCCCCCATTAGTTTGCTGAAGGTGTTCCACAGCACTATCAGATGAGGGGTGGAGCTGATTACTCACTCCAGTCACCTCTGGACTCCAACCCTCTGTGCCCTCCTCCAACCAGGAAAATGAGCTCCAACAGCTTYTCCTGACAGAAAATACAAGATTTGCTACCAAGAACCTGCACATCCAACAACATTCTCCATCCACCTAAGCACTCCAAGAAGGACCCACCCCACCAGCTGATTTCAGGGCTATCCTGCAGTTACATTTTCAGCTCTATGAGTCATTAAGTGATTTCTGCTGATTAAGGAGGAAAAAAAGCTGCCAACCTCCTGCACTTCAGGCTGTTCAATATTGCAGCTGCACCTCAGTGAGGCTCTGGAGAAGCAAAATCTTTGTACCTTGCTGCTGACTCCATCACAAGCTCAGATGCAGACTATGACTAAAGCCCTGGGGTAGAACCAGTTACCCACGCAGCTCCAGCAGACATCAGAGCAGCCATCCTTGGGCTGCACTTTAGACACTGCACATGTACTTGAAGAGCAGATACAATGCTAATTTTAGTTTGCATATCACCAAACACAACCACAGCCCTTAAAGAAGCACCTGCTCATTCTGCAAGACATGGAAGTGCTTTCTAAAGCCATTTTCTCCACAAGTGCTTTCATTTAGAGCTCACTTCCTCTTTTTCTTTTTTTTTTTTTTTWTTTTCTTTTTTTGCTCTCTGWAGGGTTTTTTTTTTTTGAGGGCAATGATTTTCTCTACTGCTTTGCCATAAAAACACAAGCTGTTAACCTTGYAATGTTTGCCATTAGAACATCCATCACACAAACGATGCTCTAAATACAGCAACTGGGGCTAATGACAACTGAGACAAGGGTTAGGTCTGTTCACTTTTTCCCTAATGTGTTTGCAAATGGATACCACTCCAAGACAAATTCAAGGCATTCCCTCTCCAGAGCTTTTTTTAGTAAGATGTTAATTGCAGCTGCAATGTTACAGAGGTGACTTCATCCTTCAGGCAGCACCTTCCTGATGTGGAAGGATGGATTTTCCACCACACAAGCTCCCAAGGCCTCCTCCAGTGGCARGGAGGAAAAGCCCAGGCTCTGCTGCAACCCAGGAGCCCTCAGAGCACATCAAACTGCCCTTCTGCATCTCTACTCTTTATTTACAGCTGGAGTTGTGTTGGGGAGCTGTTCCCACCCCCTGCACCCATCCTGGTTTGGGGTCTGATGTCCTCCCTGTCCATCCCTGCCTGCAGTCCCTGTGCTGTCCCTGCTCCTGCTGTTGAACATTCCCAGCCCACCAAGCCCCCACAGCCTGCACAGATCCCTCTGCAGCTTCCTCACCTTCTGGAGCCTGCCTCTCCATCCCAATCCCAATCCCAATCCCAATCCCAATCCCAATCCCCCCTCTCCTGCCATTTCCAGTGCAAGACACACAGCCCAGTCTCCTCCCAGCTATCAGATTCAGATTTTATCACATTTAGCTGTTAAAATCACTATCAGCTACGTCTACCAGCTTGTGGGCAGCTCTTCCAGGAGAGGAGGGACTGCAGGGGAGCACACAAGGAAAATCCTGGCTGATGGAAAAATCCCCAGCTGGAACTGCTATATTGCCACCAACAAGTGCACAGGGTTAAAAAAAAAAAAAACAGAAAAGAAACAAGAAATTTCATCCACAGCACCTGTATAAAATAACTCATCATCACCCTGTCGTTGCTAATTGCAATGTCCCATCCTCTTCCACCTCAGAGCCTTCTGCTCCCAGTGTTTGCAGTTAATTAACAGCACACAGTCACACATCTAAAAATACAAACAACCACACTCCAGCTGCTGGATTTTCTTCTTTCTCTATTATTTATGGTCAAGCCTAACTTAATGATGCACATATGTATGGTGAGTATTAACAACACTAACATCTCCAGGTACTGAGGTAGTAATTTACTCTTTGAAGGATTACCAGGGTGTCTTTCAGAGCCTCTCCCTGCCCCAGCCCTAACACAACACGGTAATGAACATGTAAATTAGAAATCCCACTCTCAGAAAGTTTGTGGGTCACTTTAAGCCTGCTCACAAAACCCTGGAGAACCCCTGGGACAGCCCAGGGTCACTCAGGGCAGTAAAATTCATGGAAGAAGTACACTATTATTTTTAGCAAGAAAAGCAGAATTATGAAGTGTTTCAAAAGAGTTGTAGGACATCCAACACATCCTCCAGAAAAGGAGGCAGGCATCCTCCCGCAGGGAGGCAAAGCTGGGAGCTCAAAAACAGTGTTACTCATTATATTTTATCCCTTCCACCAAAAGTTGCAGAATTTGGGGGCTCACCCTCATTCCAGGGTCTCTAATCAGAGGTCTGACACCAGGAGCCCACAGCATACGTGCTCCCCAGCAGTGCTCTGCTGATGCTATCAGGACAGGGCTCAGCCTTCATTCTCAGTTTCCTTGTTGCACCTCAGAGATGTTTTTGTGGTTTCCAGAACCGAAAGCAGACTGGGCCCCCTCTGTGCTCCCAGCACAGCTCAGCTCCTGGGGCCAGGGCAAGGCAGCTCTGCCTGCAGAGCTCCCCCCTCTCATCTCAGAGACCACCTCAGCACATCACCAACAACATGGAGATTCTGCAATCTCATTAYAGTAGATTTTCTGCTTCAGTGGTGGGATAAAAGTCACAGATTGCTGTTGTACCTCAAGGCAAATGGCAGAGGAGCAAAGGCACCAYGCTCCTGTTCGTGTCCCTGAGGTCCCAAAGCTCAGGGCAGCTCCAGAGCTGCTCAAAGCCCTCCTGCCCRGACAAATCCCCCCTTCAGGAACCTGGCTGCACTTCAGGAATCAGTGTTTAAATTAAACATCACCTAAGGACTCAGTAGGACCTCAGGCTGAGCAGAGCTGTGTGGAACAGGCCATGGAGAGCCAGCAGTGCCAACCTGATTTCTGCACCAGAGATCATCTTACCTGGAACACTGCCTGCTCCACGAGTAATCAGCACCTTTTTCAATACCCAAGGGATCTGATTTCTTAAACCCTCTTGGACAGGCAGATTCACTTAACCAGGCATCAGGTTTGAAGGCTGAACTTTGATTAACAGGCTCAAGTGTCTGAGTCTGATTCTTTCTAACCCAGTAACTCTTAACCCACATAACCAAGCCCAGCAGGCAGAGTGTCCTCCACCCAGCAGTTCCCAGGAACTCTCTTAGAAACCCAGCAAAGGAATAATACAATCCCAGCAGGCTGGAAAAAGCAAAGGGTGGTTTAGGCACAGCACTGTTTCAAGCCACACTTGATGAAGATGAGCCCAAGAGCAATTTCTGAGTCCCTGACACCCACGAAAGGCAGCTGGTCATGTGCTGCTGACTTCCTAATTGATTTCTTGTGGTTTAGCTGCTGGAAAGGGCTCAGCAACACAGTATTTTCCCAAACAAGCAGTTGCTAAAATAACAATACCCTGCTGACAAGTGCAGAAGCACCCAAAGCAGAATCCTCAAGATCAATACCCTGCACATCACCAAAGCACAGCAGGCAGAGGTGGCTCTGGAGTCACTTTTTGGACTTGCAACTTAAACCTGACAACGCAGCCACAGCCATCAGCCCTCCCTCAGCAGCCACTTGGCTCAGTCAGTTCTCAGCTGTTGGACACCACTTTTTAAGCCATCAATGATAATAACTTCTCATTTTGTGGGTTATCAGCAAAACCAGCCAAACAAAATCTGCTCTTCAGACAGACACAGCTGAGCATCTGCCAAGGGTGCTCAGCTGGGCAGGAGCTGCTTCCAGAAGTGAAAACACTGCAAGGTGACTCTGCTTGTCTCAGTTCAGAATTCAGTTCAGAATTCACTTAAATTCCCCAGTGAAGTCTAGAAACTCACACCTCTGAAGCTGCTTTGTTCCTTTCACTGCACACTCTCCCTCTGCTGGGTTCCCCAGGATGCCCCATACCCCAGCCCAGGCTGTGACCCCTTGCAGGGAGATCCCATCCTTCCCTGAGGGGCAGTGCCTGTGCAGGAGCGCCAGGAGCACAGGCACAAGGAACAAATCTCTTCCCTTTTCTCTACATAAACAAAGCAGGCAGGGCCACAGGGCTGCCCCAAATGCAGCTTCACTCACTTTGAGACAACACTTCCTCCAGAGGTTATGGGGAAGTAACCCAACTTGTAACCAGGCAGGTGGAAAAAAGATCCCAAGGAGTCCTTTGGAAACAAGTAGGTTGGTGAGGAAAGGATTTGTGAAGGGTATAAAAAAAACTTACAAAAAGAATTTGTAAAAGGTGTTAAGAAAAATGCCCTCATCATCTCACTGCAATGGTGCAGAGATCAAGAGATGAGCAGCAGTGGCAAATGAACTCACACTGTGCCCAGTACARCCTTCTGAGCTGGAGCCTGTTAAAAACCCCACACCTATCACAGGATCATGGAATGGTTTGGCCAGAAGGRCCTTAAAGCCCATCCAGTGCCAGCCCTGCCATGGCAGGGACACCTCCCACTGTCCCAGGCTGCTCCCAGCCCTGCCCAGCCTGGCCTTGGGCACTGCCAGGGATCCAGGGGCAGCCCCAGCTGCTCTGGGCACCCTGTGCCAGGGCCTGCCCRCCCTGCCAGGGAACAATTCCTCATTCCCAATATCCCATCCAGCCCTGCCCTCTGGCAGTGGGAGCCATTCCCTGKGTCCTGTCCCTCCATCCCTTGTCCCCAGTCCCTCTSCAGCTCTCCTGGAGCCCCTTCAGGCCCTGGCAGGGGCTCTGAGGTGTCCCTGGAGCCTYCTCCTGTCCAGGTGAGCACCCCCAGCTCTCCCAGCCTGGCTCCAGCCCTTGGGGTATCTCTGTGGCCTCCTCTGGACTCTCTCCAGGAGCTYCACATCCTTCCTGTGGTTATAATGACTCTTCCTACAGAGAACACTCTTCATGCTCTTACAGGTGTAAATCTGACACTTCCAAATGCCAAACCCTTGCTCCTCCCCACTTGTACAAACGTGGCAGCTCCTTTGACCAGAGAGAAGCCAAGGAAAGATGCCCAAGTGACAGGAGTGGAGAACCTGGCGTGGTTGTGTAGCAGCTCTGAGGAGTCCAAGATGCACGAAGGGATTTTTAAAAACACTTCTCAAATCCTTCACTGTCAGCAGAGCCACAAATAAACCCTTATTTATCTCAGCCTCCAGACAAGTCCCAGTAATACCCAGGGAAGGCTCTGAATCACAGTTTGTAGCCCCACGTGAAGGAGGCTCTGGAATTATGCACATATGCAGAGCTGGAAATGGGAAGCACCAGGGCAAGCAAAAAAAGAAAGTGAATGTAAGAAAAAACCAATTATTCAGCAGATTTCTTAAAGGGGTACCTCTACTCAGATGCAACTTCAGCAAGCAAATCCTGATTTTTCTCCAACATCCACTTCTGCCTGGCAGGATTAAACCCATTACCATGGGGAAAAGCTGTCCCAGCACCTGGCTACACAAAGTGCAAGGTTTAGGGCAAACTTGGGGTGGGATTATATCTGATCCAATACATTACAGCAGCCAGACCTGATTTCCAAGGAGGTGTGATAATACCACATGAAAATATGGAATTTTCAGACCCTCAATCCCTATCAGAGAAAAGGAAAAAAGATTGGGAAACTCTAAATTTCATTCCTGGCAAGAGCATTAAAACTTGTGCTGGGCATTTAAGAGTGTATAATGAAAGCACCATGGGAATAACTAAGATTTTTGTCAATTAAAATGTTTTCAAAGGACAGYTCACGCAGGGAGAACACCCAGTCCAAATAAAGAAAAACAAGATGCTGACATCTGCAGTGCTGCTGCACTTTGGGGGATTTCACAAGTGCCCCTTGCTGCTCACCCCTGCAGCTCTGGGGGTCCCTGCCCACACCAGGGGGCTCTGCTGGGCCAACATGGGGATGTTTGTCCTGGGGGACCCAAAGGGTCACCATGACCCAACCAGCTCCATCAAACACCAGCAGAACATGGGAAAAAGCAGCTCTGGAAAGCCAAAGCTGCAGCTTTCCCCAGTGCCAAACCCAGCAGCTCCTGGGATCAGAGGAAGGGCTGGGAGCAGGAACTGCCTCCTGAGCACTGACCTCACATTTCCACAGCTGAGACTACAGGCCATGGAGCACTTGCTCCTCTTGGTTTCCTTCACTCTTGCAAAAAGAAAGGAACTGTAGGAAATACAGGTTTATCCCCCATAACCCAGGGGTTAGGGAATGGGATGAGGAACAAATGCAGCCATGCCCAGGAGCTGGTTTTGCTGTATCCTCTCCAACCTTGATTTTGAACACCAGGGAAACCAGCACTGAGCCAAACCTCCATGGATGAAACTGCTCCTCATCCCAAAGAAAAGGTGGAATTGCCATGCAGAAGAAACCTGCTCTGTTCTTACTCAATGAAGCAGCAGGGAACCAGCTGAGCACAACACAGATTTTTCAGGCAAAACATCTCTCCAAAGGGAAAAAAAACCCCTCATTCCCCTCTGGAAAGCTGCATCCAATGCTGGCTTTGGCATCCTGACAAGGCAGTACACAAAACAGATGAGCACACTCCTTTCTCCAAAGAGGGGACAAAAAGGAACCAGGACAATCCCTCTTGGGAAGAACTCCACACTGCAATTAAAGCCCTAATAAAATATTAAGTCAAAATGCTAAAAATACACACAGAGATCCAGCCACGAGCTTGGAGATGCTGGAACAAATAAAAGATAATTTGGAGCGTGAATGCAAAGGGCTGGRAATGGGAAAAGAAATGGAATTCTGGGCATGATCCACATAGGAGAAGGGTCAGGGAAGATGAGGGGGAAGGAAAAAAAAAAGGAATTTGTGGTGYTGCTAGAAGAGTCTGGAATAGCACTGGTGGAGTCAAAGTATCCTGAGTGTCAACAGAAAAGAGAAACAAGAATAAAGAAAGGAATCAAATGTGTGTGGAGGGAAGGTAAGATTGGAAAAGAGCTGCTCCACAATAAGCTGTAGGAGCTTCTTAGCCCAGGAGAAGCTGCATGATCCCAAAATTCCAGAGAACAGAACCCACAGATAAACCCCAGGGGGTGCCTGGACAAGTAGGAAAGTCCCTGACCATCAGAATCAGTAGGGGAAAAGCCAATTGCTTTTCCTCTACCAAAATATCAATATTTACATTTTGGTTGGAACAACGAGGCCTACAAGGGAGAACAGGCACATGCTGCACACTTAATAAATGCAGGAAATGGGATTCCAAAAATTATTCTATATAAAGGGGAGTCTAAACATTTTATTTTGATAAAACAAAGCAGCAGACACCTTCTTTTCTCTCTCTCAAAGAAGAAGGTTGTCATGTTGACACCTGGGAGGCAGAGAGAGCCAAGGCAGCAGTGACCCAAATATAAATATAGTTCCTAAGGGGAAATATCTGCTGTGTGACAGAGGATGATGATTGGGAAGGATTTTAGGGTATGTTCTACAGGCAGGTATCAGCCTATCCACCTCAAAGCTACATCTCCTTCTACTTTGCATACACTAAAGAATAAATCCAACAGCAACAGCAGCTACCTGGTTCCTAAATGACACCACCTAACAAAGTGCAATTAATTCACCCAACTGAACCCAAAGTTCTTGGAGTTTTTGGGTATCCATGCATGGAGTGATCTCTGCACAGCACTGAACCCCATGGCAGGAGCTTTGTGGTACCTGCCAGATTTTAATGCTTTTCTGCTGAARTAATTACAGCCACCACCACCCATCCATCAGCAACAGCCAGTGGAAATGAGCTTTTCAAGCTCATTTAGTGAACCTGGGGGCTCAACAATTTTACCTTGATAGCTTTTAGTCCTCCTGCAGCCTACATTTAGCTACCCAGGTCTTTGAAATATGGATGTGTTGGAATTATTATAGGTCCTGAAAGGGATTATGTGCAMCCATTCTGCTAAATGAGCTGTTTTATTCTGAGCAAAAACTCTGCTTTTGGAGGAAGTATCTGAGCAGAGATCAGCTCTCCTGCTACAGTTCCCACTCTTGGTTCATCTCCAGAGCTACCCAGGCCTTGCTGCAGAGTTGGGAAAGTTCACCAGCATTAATCAGCATCCCCAGTTTGATGGTTTAATAGAGGGGAGATAGCTGGGGGGCACACAGAGTCACACTGTGGCTTGCTGGCCAAAAAAGGAAGCCAGATGTTGGAGCTGAGGCCGGAACTTCCGAGTTCCTACTCTGGTTTGAGTCAGAAAGGTTCTAGAGGGGGTTTGCTTCTATTGAGCTGCTCATGGAGGGGATGCACTGAGAGCAGACAGAACCTCAGGCTTAGGGGTGTGGTTGTGATGCTGCACCTCARCTGGCACTGCTGGGGGACAGAGGGAGGGGACAACACCCTCAGCTCCCTCTTCATCACAAAACCCTGCTGAGAAGCTGAGCCCACCTGGCCATGAGCCAGCACTTCCTGCCTGGGCAGCAGCAGCAGCACTCCCAGCTCCTGAGAGCAGAGCATCCCTGAGCTCACCTGGGACAGGAAAAGGGAGCA
>JACDOX010000173.1:1400860-1417408 GCA_014549065.1 Cardinalis cardinalis
CGGCGGCGGCGGCGGCGGCGGCGGCGGCTCCTCTCCCGCCGGGGACGGGGCGCGGCGGCGGCTCGCCCCTCCGGTAAGGCGGCGGCGCGGGGATGGGGCGCGGGCACGGCGGTGCGGGGATGAGGACACGGGGATGCGGGTGCGGGGATGGGGGTGCGGGGGGCGCTGCCCGCCCGGTACCGAGGCCGCCCTTTGTTTGCCCGCACGGCGCGGGGAGGGGACAAAACCCCATCCCGGTACAAGCGGCGCTCCGGGATGAACGGAGCGGGGTGGGCASCGCGCGGTGCCGACGCTGCCCCCGGGATCGGTCGCCCCCCCCCGCCCCGGGTCCCTCCTGCGGCCGGCGGCACCTGCGCCCCGGGCGGCCCCGGTACGGCGGGGGGGCGAGGGGGAGGGACGGGGACGGAGGGGCGTGAGTGACACCGAGCGGTGCTGGGGCCGCGGGGCTGCTCCCCGGGGGCTGCCGGCGGGTTTGGGGGTGTCTGGAAGGGTGCACTGAGCTGGAAGGCAGCTGGGAACAGGGGAAGGGGAGAGCAGGGAGAGGCGGCCTCGGGGGCAGCTCAGGCCGTGTCCCCTCATGTCCCCTCATTGTGTCCCCTCACCACCTCCCCATCTCATCTCCCCTTGTTTCCCCTCATGTTCCCTCACCTCCCCTTGTCTTCCCTCATCAGCTTCCTGTCCTCCCTGTTACCTCCCCTCATGTCCCCTCATGTCCTCTTGCCATCTCCCCTCATGCCCCGTCCATCATCTCCCCTCGTTTCCCCTCATTGTCTCTCCTCATTGTGTCCTCTCTTGTCCCCTCATCATCTCCCCGTGTCATCTCCTCTCGTCATTTCTCCTTGTCTCCCCTCGCATCCCTTCACCACGTCCCCTGCTGTCTCCCTGTGTCCCCTCACCGCCTGCCCCAGCTCCCCTTCCACCTCCCCCGCTGTCCCCGGGGCTCGGGGCCGGTCTCCATCCCAGCCCGGCGCTCCCGGGCCGCAGAGGGAAGGGGGAGCGTGACCCACTTTCCTCCGGTCCGGCCTCGCTGCCGCCGTGGCCGCGGGCGGGCGGCGCCAGCGGGAGCCCCAGCGCGGCTCGGGGAGCGGGGACAGGGCGGCCCGGCCTCGGCACCGCTCTGTCCGGGACCCTCGGGGCTGGCTGTCCGTGTGCCGAGCCCCGACCTGCCCCGTGTCACCGCSTGTGTCACCGTGCCCTGCTGCGGGAGCAGAGCACGGCGGAGGTGGGAGCACCTCCTTCACGGGAGCATCTCCTCACGGGAGCACCGGAGCACCCCAGCCGGCCGCAGGCTGAGCTGGGGGCACACAAAGCCTTGCAGCGGAGCCAGGGCTGGGTTTGTGGCAGAGGGACGTGTCCCTGTTGTCGCCAGGAGCGAGAAGGGCCGGCTGGCCCTGCCGCGGGGTCGGGCAGGTGCCGCTCGCTCGGGGCGTTTGTCTTTGCAGATCCCAACCGTGCGGGGCTGTCGGCGCTGGCGGAAGAGTTTTTGGGAGGGAGATGATGACAGGCTGATGAAACCAATCAAACAATGAAGTAATCATAAGTCCCCGGTGCTGGCGGCGAAGGCGGGAGGAGCTGCAGGCTGGAGGAGCTGAGGTCCTAAGGAAGCCAATCCTGCTCGGCAGCAAAAACCCCGGGAGGCCAGAAGCTCTGAAAGGCAGCCAAGGTCCTGTCATGGGGCCGATGGACAGAGACAGCCCCGTGTGCAGGAGGGCAGGGCAAATCCTGCCGGCAGCTCCGGGAGAGCAGCGCGGAGGGCACGGGGGACGGCGGCAGGAAGGAGGAGCGGCGGAGGGGAGAGTCCCGGCACTGCTTTGTTTGCTCTTCCCGAATCGGTGTGTGAAACCTGAATCCTGGCACYGAAGGCTGAGGAAGCTTGTCACAGAATGCTGGCCAGGACGGGAGATGGTTCCTGCAGCGGGGGACACCGCGGATGGGTGCGACAGGGCCTGACCCTGCCCTGCCTCTGGAACATCTGCGCTGGGAGAGCGGCTCCTGCCCGTGCCCGGCTGGGCGTTATTGGCTTTGCCGAAGAGAATCCAGCTGCCAGGCAGGCTGCTGTGCTCGGGGCAAGGRSCTGGTATGGGAACTGCTGGATACCCTGGAGCTCAGTGCCAGCCCAGCCCTGAATGGGGGCACTGGGCAGTGCCAGTCCAGCCCTGCACGGGGCACTGGGCAGTGCCAGTCCAGCCCTGCACGGGGGCATTGGGCAGTGCCAGTCCAGCTCTGCATGGGGGCACTGGGCAGTGCCAGTCCAGCCCTGCACGGGGGGCACTGGGCAGTGCCAGTCCAGCCCTGCACGGGGGCACTGGGCAGTGCCAGTCTAGCCCTGCACGGGGCACTGGGCAGTGCCAGTCACTGCAGGTGCCTCGCTGGAGCTTTGGTGCTGGTTCTGCTGTGTCCGTGGTGCTCCAGCCTTTCCCGCTGCTCTGGAGCCAGCTGCACATGGAGACCTGCCCCACCCATGGCCTCTGCTCCTCCTGGGCTGCAGGAGGGGCTGTCCCCAAACCACTGCCAGCAGCCAATGTCCCTGTGCCATGTGTGACCTCCTGGACACACTCGCCTTGTCCTGAGAGGCTTTGGATGGCCCTGGGGCTGCACATGGTTGCAGGAACCCTTTCCCTGTGCCTGTTTTGCTGCTCTGGCTGAGGTGGGAGGTGGTGGCTGCTCTGGCTGGAGGCTGCCTGGCCATGGTGGTGCTGGTGGCTCCGAGCCCCGGTGGGATTCCTGTCCTGCCCCCACAGCCACGCTGTCCCCGTTAGGCCAAGGTGCCTTTGTGAGCCCTCCCTGGGCTGCAGCGTGCCACAGCCCCCGGGAAGCACAGCTCAAATCTGCTCTGCGGGTCCCAGGGGCACGGAGGAGAGGACAGGATGTCCCTGGAACGGGGTCAGGCAGGAATGGAGGTGGCAGCGCTGGAAATGCAGGGAGGCAGCAGCTCAGCGTGGGGCACGGCCAAAGCACCACTGGCCCCTCGTTCCAGTGACACCAGGGTGGCGCTGGCATCGGGAGAASTGGGAGAGGGGGTGGCTCTGGCAGGGCCCAGGGCGTGGCTGCTGGCTCAGTGTGTTGTTCAGGGGAAGCAGGGCAGGTTTTGAAGCTGGTTGGGTGTGGAGGAAGGGAGGTCCCTCCTGAGGGATGCCCTGGCCCCCAGCCTGCTGGGCTTGGGTGGGAGTTGGTGTTACGTGCTCATAACTGAGGGTTTGGGGATGGGAAACAGGGAAATCAAATCTCTGCCAAGTGCAGGGACAGAGCAGCGTGGGCCCGTGCCCATCCCACTGCTGCATTTCACATTTCTCCCCTCTCTAAAGAGGAATCCGGGTTTTGCAGAGCCCCTGCCCTGCRCAGATTTTCCCTTCATCGAGTCCCAGCCCCGAGTGCTCAACCGTGCATCGGGCTCAGCCCAAGCCCTTTTCCTGTAGCCTCCCTCAATAACTGGGTTGTTTTTCTGTCAGTCTCTGATGTGGCCAGAGGGATTTTTTTCCCCCTTTCCCTCTTAATTTCCAAGCAGCCGCTGCTCCAGCAGCCTTCTCTGCGGGAGCCTGGGGCAACTCTCCCGGGCGGCCTCTGCTCCTCTCAATGAGCTCCTAATGAGTTTGCAATTAGTTATCGGCAGAGCCGCTGTGCCCAGGGCTGGAGCGGGATGTGCAGCGGGATGCRGAGCAGGGCAGAGCACCCCCGGCAGGGAACAGCGCTGGGGCAGGGCTGTGGGCTCCTGGCAGGATGCTGGGCTGGGGCTATGGGATAATGTCCTTCGGGATGTGCTCCACGGCGCTGGGCATGGAGCCGGGAGGTTGGGGAAGAGGAGCGGCAGCTGCCGACGGGAGACGAGTGGCTGCCTATAAATACCTGCCAGGGAGCAAGGAAGAGGTGGGTGGATTATCCTCCTCACTCAATGAGATAAACGGTTCTGAAGCTTAAACACAGAACAATTTTAGTCTGAATAGTAGGAGAAATGGCTCAGGATGCGGAGATGACGGCAGGAACCGCCCGTGGTGCGCGGCAGGTCCCGGGGCCACGCGGCAGCGGCTCGGCCGGGATGCTCATCCCTCCTCCTGCTTGAAAAGCTCCTTCAGGAGCACCTGGAACTGAGCTGGAGAGGGTGTGTTTGTCCTCCTCGGGGCGTGGGGCTGCCTCCCTTGCAGGGTTTTGGGGCGGGAGAGGAGCCGGGGGCTGGGAAAGGCCGCGCTGTGGCTCTGCAGTGACCCGCTCCGGCGTGGGGCCGCGCAGGTGCTCCCTGGTGGGACTGGCCTGGCTGCGGAGGGACGCGGGACCTCAGCCCGGCCGGGCCAGGCTGGTGGCACCTCCTGCCACGCTGGCACTGCCATCCCTGCGTGCCCCGCTATTCCCGCTGGCGCGGGGAGTGCCCGGCGCTGGARCCGAGCCCTCTCTGCCCCCTGCTGCCGCCCCGCTTCGCCGCTCGCATCAAACCCAACACGCTTCCAAAAGCTTTCAATTTTTAATGACGGCTTCTGTGGTTGTGCTTTCCGCGGCCTCGGCGGGTCGGTGTTTTGGCCCCCGCCGCTGTTCGGCTCCTCCTGGGCTCGCTGCTGGCCCCGCGTTGCTCCCGTTAGCCCCGGCCAGGCGGATCCCGGCCCGTGCCCGTCCCTGGCAGCGCATCCCGGTGCCAGCCGYGCCAGCCGTGCCAGCCCAGCCGCAGCGCGGCTCCGGACGGGGCGGGATCCCCGCTCCCCGTGCGCGCTCCCCGGCTCCTGCCTGGGATGGAGACACCTGGAAACCCCAAGAGGCTGAGCCAAGGGGAAAAACAAACAGCCCTTGACTTGGAGAGCACTTCCACAAGCTGCCAGCCCTCCCTCTCCTCTCTCCCATCCAACCAGCAGGGTTTTTCCCCAAACCCAACCTTCCCGACTTGAATAATTGCATTTCAATGCCGGTTAATGAAGGGACATTGATGAGCGCGGCCGTAAATCCRAGCGTAGCCGGAATTCTTCGTGCAGGATGCTGGGGGCTGTTCTCAGTCCTGCCTCCAGCGAGCTGCTGCTGATCCACCTCCACCTCCAGCACCCAGACGCTGCGATGGYGCTCCTCTGCCAGGGGGCCAATGAAACACTGTGGAGATGAGCTGCTTCGGAGATCTTATGAGTCAAACTGTTACATTTTTGGAACATCATGATGTTGAAGTTCCTTTTCTATTTTTTCCCCAACTTCCCAGGGAAAAAAAATATAACTATAATAAGTGAAGAAGCTGAGCTTTGGTTTGGGATGACAGGCAGCACGGTGGGGGGAAGGAAGGAAGGAAGGAAGGAGGGAGGGAGAAGTTGGAGATCCGACTCAGCCTTATTGGGAAGGGGCTGGGAGGATCCTTGTGTGTGAGCCTGGCTGTGGGGTGCTGCAGGTGCTTTGTGGGGTGTCTGGCACCATTTGGGGTGGTGTCASAGCCCCTGCGTGGGGCTGAGCCCGTGGGCACCACCTGGGCTCTCCCTGCCCATCCTCACCCACCCGCAGGCACCGAGTGCCCTCCCCACGTCCCTGCCTGCCCAGGGTTTGTGCTTGTGCAGTGATGGAGCGCCCTGAGGACATCAGAGGAGATGCTGGGGTGGTTTCGCTGCTCTGGTGGTGACTCTGAGCTTGGATCTTCCTGTGGGAATGGTCRGAGTGAGAAGAAAACCACCCCTGCKTTGTTGGGAGTGAGGAATGTTGGTGCTGTTGCCCATGTGCTGCTGGCTGGGCCGGCCTCTGCTCGGCTTTGCTGAGATCCCACCAGGAATGTGCACCCACCTTTGAATCCCCAGCACAGGAAAGACGTGGATGTGTTGGAGCAAGWCCAGAGGAGCTACAATGATGATTTCTGGGATGGAACACCCCTGCTAGGAGGGAAAGCTGAGAGAGTTTGGATTGTTCAGCCTGAAAAAGAGAAGACTCTGGGAAGACCTTAAAGCCCATTTCAGTGCCTCGAGGGGCTTCAGGAGATCTGCAGTGGAACTTGGGACAAGGGCCTGGAATGACAGAACAAGAGGAATGGCTCCCACTGCCGGAGGGCAGGGCTGGATGGGATATTGGGAATGAGGAATTGTTCCTGGCAGGGTGGGCAGGCCCTGGCACAGGGTGCCCAGAGCAGCTGGGGCTGCCCCTGGATCCCTGGCAGTGCCCAAGGCCAGGCTGGGCAGGGCTGGGAGCAGCCTGGGACAGTGGGAGGTGTCCCYGCCCATGGAACAAGACTGGCTTTAGGGTCCCATCAAACCCCAAAGCAGTCTGGGACTCTGGGATTCTCCACACCAGACACTCTGGCACCCTGGCTGGTGAAGGCCAGGAGCTGGTGCTGGTGGATGGTCACAGAGATGTGAGGGAGGGATTTGCTGCAGAGCCATCGTGTCCCCTTGGGGCCAGGGCAGGGCCCTGGTTCCACTCTGGAGCTCCCCCAGCCGGGCTGAGGCTCAGCTCCCGAGGGGCTCAGTATGGAGCAGGGCTGGTCCTGGGGACACAGCAGCAGAGGGGACCCCCAAAGGGCCTCAGCTCCTGTCCTGCAGAGTGGCTGGGAGCACACCAGGCCTGAGAAAACGTGTCCATGTGTGTGTCCCTGTTTGTACCCATGTGTGTCCTTGTCCCTGTCTCTGCCATGCCTGGACCCCTCCCTTTGCCCCCAAACACCCGCACGGCTGCAGCCCCCATGGAGGCTGGAGCATCCCCTACAGAGCCATTGGGCTGGTGGCCCTTGGGGACAGAGGGGTGGCACCACCCTGGCAGCCCCATCTCCCTTTGCCATGGCTGGAGCCCTGGAGAAGGGATGGGATGGGATGGGATGGGATGGGATGGGATGGGATGGGATGGGATGGGATGGGATGGGATGGGATGGGATGGGATGGGATGGGATGGGATGGGATGGGATGGGATGGGATGGGATGGGATGGGATGGGATGGGATGGGATGGGATGGGATGGGATGGGATGGGATGGGATGGGATGGGATGGGACAGGACAGGACACCATGGCCCTGCAGCCCCACGGAAGCAGCGCCCCCTGTGCCTTGCAGCGCAACCATGAGCGCGGGCTCGATTGAGCAGGAGCCGTCGCGCAAGCTGGGCTGCTGCGGGGTGCCCCTGATCACCGAGGACATGCAGTCCCTGGCCATCCGCACCCTCTCGGGCACCGACATCACCAAGCACTACGACCTCATCCGCGAGCTCGGCAAGGGCACCTACGGCAAGGTGGACCTGGTGTCCCACAAAAGCACAGGTGAGGGGAGCGGGGCACGCCTGGGAGCGGGGTCCTGTCTGTCCCAGCCGAGGGCTCACTCCTGTCTCCTCCCTCCACAGGCACCAAGATGGCCCTGAAGTTCGTCAACAAGAGCAAGACGAAGCTGAAGAACTTCCTGCGGGAATTCAGCATCACCAACACGCTCTCCTCCAGCCCCTTCATCATCAAGGTCTTCGACGTGGTCTTCGAGACCGAGGACTGCTACGTGTTCGCTCAGGAGTACGCCCCCGGCGGGGACCTCTTCGACATCATCCCGCCCCAGGTGGGACCCCAGCCCCTCCCATGGAGCCTCTGTGGGATGTGGGGGCTCAGGGGGCGCTGAGCAAAGCTGCCCCTGTGCTTTGGGCCCGTGTGGGAGGGGGTGCAGGGACTGGGCACCCCTATCTGGGCTGGGCTTGACCACAAACGCCTGCAAACAAGTGTGGGGCCCATCACCCATCCTCTGGGTGGCCTAAGATCCATCACCCATCCCTGGGATGGCCTGAGACCCATCACCCTTCTCCTGGGGAAGCTGTGGCTGCCCCATCCCTGGAAGTGTCCAGGGCCAGGCTGGATGAAGGTTGAAGCCTGGGATAGTGGAAGGTGTTCCTTCCTAGGGCAGGGGGTGGAACTGGATGATCCTTAASGTCCCTTCCAACCCAGACCATCCTCTGGGGGTCTCAGACCCACCACCCATCTCTTGGGTGGCCCATGACCCACCACCATCCCCCGCCCCAGAGCACCCACGACCATCAGCCCACGGAGATGCGGGTGCCCGGGCCGGGCGGGTCCCCCCGGGGCAGGCCGGGGGTGGCTGACGCCGTGTCCCGCYCGCAGGTGGGGCTCCCCGAGGAGCTGGTGAAGCGCTGCGTGCAGCAGCTGGGCCTGGCCCTCGACTACATGCACAGCAAGAGCCTGGTGCACCGGGACATCAAACCGGAGAACGTGCTGCTCTTCGACCGCGACTGCCGCCGCGTCAAGCTGGCGGATTTCGGCATGACGCGCAAGGTGGGCTGCCGGGTCAAGCGCATCAGCGGCACCATCCCCTACACGGCCCCCGAGGTGTGCCAGGCCGGCCGCGCCGAGGGCTTCGCCGTGGACACCAGCATCGACGTCTGGGCTTTCGGGGTGCTCATCTTCTGCGTGCTCACCGGCAACTTCCCCTGGGAGGCGGCGGTGGCGTCCGACGCCTTCTTCGAGGAGTTCGTGCGGTGGCAGAAGGGGCGGCTGGCGGGGCTGCCCTCGCAGTGGCGGCGCTTCACGGACAGCGCCCTGCGCATGTTCCAGCGCCTGCTGGCCCTCGACCCCGAGAAGCGCTGCCCCGTCAAGGAGGTTTTCTACTTCATCAAGTGCGACCTCATGGCCGAGGTGCGGTGCCGGCCCTCGTACCGCTCCCGCAAGCACGCCAGGGACAAGCTCCCGGCCGGGCCCCACTGCCACGAGGCCGGCGGCTCCTGCACCCCCGCCCCGCTCAAGAGGACCGTCCTGACCGAGGGGAGCGGAGCGGCCCGCCCCGAGCCCGGCGCAGCCGCCCCGGGCACGGCCAGCAGGACAGACGGACGGCAGGACAAGGGCAAGGGGCAGATGGTCCTGGCCACAGCAATAGAGATCTGCGTGTGACGGCGGCGCCTGGCGGCTGCGCGACCCGCCCGTGCCCCCGCCCCGGGGACAGGGATGGGGGCAGCACGGCGTGGTGCTGGCGGCAGCACGAGCCGGGACCGGGCTCTGGGTTTCCCAAAGGAAAAAAAAAAAAAAAAAAAGGAAAAGAAACACGATGGAAGAGGAAAAAAAAAAAAAAAAAAAAAAAGGAAAAGAAACACGATGGAAGAGGAAAAGGACAGAACTGGTTGCGCTCTGTAGCGCCGAGGATGCCGAACCCCCCGCCCGCCTGGGCGAGGCCAGTGGCCGGAGCGCAGCCGAGGGCACCGCTCGCTGCTGGGGAGGCTGGGGGCACCCACAGCCCTGGCACGGCTGTGCTGCCCCTCCGAGGCTCCCCRGGGCATGGGGAGGGGTCTCCCAGGGCGGGGAGGAAGAGTCGGGGGCGGCGGGCGATGCGCTGGCTCTGCCCCAGCCCGGCCCGACCCCGCCCGGGAGCGGCAAGGCCGATGACCCTGCACCGTGGAGGAGGCCTTTTGGGGGGTGTGGGTGGGTGGTGATTTGCCCTCTTCCACCGGTCCCTGCCGCGCTGCTGGGGACCGGGAGGGCGTGGGGAGGCGGGTGACGGGGAGCCGGGGGGGCGCCAGCAGCCCCCGAGCCCCGGCAGCCCCGGCTGCCTCCCTGCCGTGGGAGGTGCTGGCAGCCATTGATGTAGCAAGTGTCCCTGTCTGTGTGTCGTTGTGTGTCCCAGCCACTGCCGCCGGCAGCCCCCGCCCTGCCCCAGCCGGCTCAGGCCCCGCTGGAGCGATGGGTTCCCCTGGCCGTGCCGGCCGTGCCGCGGGYTGGATGCTCGGGCCGGGCTGGCTCTGCCGTGCCGCTGTCCCCGCGGCCCCTCTGCAGACCCTTTGTACCCAGGGACCGGGGGGGTGGCAGCGGTGCCCCCCAGGCTGGCCGGGAGCRGGGCGGGGAGCTCCGAGCGGGCCCGCCTGCTTCTCTGTGCTGTCCCCATGGCCCCTCCTCGCTGTCAGCCCTTCCCCAGCTGTCACCCTCCCCTGGGGCTGGCGGGGAAGCGGCAGCGGGACAGAGCCTGCCGGGGCTGGCTGCAGCGAGGCGGGGCGGGCTGGCTGCAGCCGCCGGAGGCCCCTTAGTGACGAGGTCCTGGGGTGTGCGCGGAGGTCCCACCTTCCCTCCTGGATTTGGGCGCCCAGCAGAGCGGGGAGCTCCCCCCCCCGCCGCGGTGGGGGCACCCCAAGGCARGAGCGCCCTGCTGCGGTTCGGGCTTCCCTCGCACGGGGTGGGTGCCGTGGGGCGGCCCCGGTGCCCCAATTCCCCACAAAGGGCTATAACGCTTTCCAGCAGCAGCAGCAGCAGTTTACAGAGCAGGGGCCGCCCCCGCCCCCGCCGTGCCCYGTCCCCGGCACCCCCCGGGCCCGGCGTTAGACGTAGCATTGCCCCACGTAGAGAGCTAGGCACCGGTTTTACTCCTCTTTGCCTTAGGTCCCTCGATGTCCTCGATCTTTCGTGCAATAATGTAGATAAGGGATCCCGGCCGCCCCGGGAGGGCTCGGTGGCACCGCCCGGGTGCGCCCCAGGGGGTGCCCGGTGTGATTTCTGTCCCCGTCGAGGTCGCTGTGTCCGTAGGTTGTCAGGTTTTTATTTCCAGTTCCCTCAGCTGTCGGGTTTCGGACCTTCTTCCCGTAGGAGAGGCTGTAGTGTCACAGACGTTACCTCAGTTTGTCACTGTTGAAAAGGATTTAAAAAAAACCACAACTGAAACCATAAAAAATGACAAAATACATAGTTATAAAAGCAACAAAAAATTTCTCAACGGCGGTGAAGACTTTATTTTTCTTACAAACTAAAGGAAACGTGATGCTGCTCGCGCGGGGGCGGAGGGCACGGCCTGTGCCCTGCCCTGCCGTGCCCTCTGCAGGGGCTGTGGCCGTGTCCCTGCACCTCCACCCTGTCACCACCGGGAAGGGAGGGGAGGGATGTGGGGACAGCACCGTGGGCACCCACGGGAGGGGGCACCCACGGGTGGGGGGCACCCAGCGGCCCTCGGTGCAGCCCCCTCCGAACAGCCAGGGCTGCCGGGTGCCAAATGTATTCCAGCCACGTCCTCAGGCTAATTTCAATTTCCTGGTAATTATGCAAATGAATGTGGATTTAATTAAGGGCAGATTTCATTAAAGTCTTCTTGGGGAAATGAGAACAGGGTGGGGGAGAGCGAGGAGGGGGCGGTGGCAGGGAAGCAGAGATGAAGGCAGCGCCTGCCCCGGAAGATAAACGGCCGCGGGGGATGCGGAGGGGACGGGCGGGATCCTTTGGGAGCGGGGACCCCCCTGCAGGAGGGCAGAGCCGTGCCGGGGATGGATGCTCGGTGCCTCCCCAGCCCCGCTCCGGGCACCGGCCGGCGAGTCCGGCCCATCCCCGGCTCCAGCAGTGGCGGCTCTCGGCTCCTTCCCTCCCACCAGGGCACCGAAAGCATTGCTCTGACACGTGATTCGTATTTTTCTCTTCCCCGGCTAAAAATACAGATTTGGCCACGCCGAGAGGTCTAGGAAATCAATGTCATTGTCACCAGGCTGGCTGGCAGGACTCTCCCCTCCCCTATCCAGACAAAAAAGGGATCGCTGCCATTTGACGTCTCGGAGCCGAAGCGCTCGGAGCGGAGCTGCCTTTAATCCAAAGGGAAACGGGGCTAATTTTATCCCGGCAGGGTCGGGATGCTGCGAGCCCGGCAGCGCCCGCGGGGCAGGAGCTGCTTGTCTCCAGGCAAAAGCTCCAGGCACAAAAAACGGAGCTAAAGTTTGCTAAGGCAGCACCTGCCCGGCAGAGGTGTCACCTGCCCGGCAAAGGTGTCACCCGCCCGGCAGAGGTGTCACCTGCCCGGCAGAGGTGTCACCCGCCCGGCAGAGGTGTCACCCGCACGGCAGAGGTGTCACCTGCCCGGCAGGGCCACAACCTCCCCGGTCCCCTCCGGGTTTGCTCCCCGGGGCGCGGCCGCTGACCTCGGACAGTCCCCGGGGGAAGGATGAGCAGCACAATCGCTGTCCTGAAAGGACAATAATCCTCGATTTGGGCAGGTCCTGGAGGAGCGGAGGGAAGGGGAAGGGGTGGCAGGTGTGGAATGGTGTGGGTGCAGCATCCCGTAAAACCAGATCCTTCCGAGCTGGGAAGGCCAGGAAGGCCCGGCTGTGACACTCGGCTGCTGATCCCGCCTCGGATTTCATCCACCCCTCGATTCCGGAGCTGGATTGTGCCCGGTTTTCCTCACAGACACTTTGTGAGGCACTGCAGGCCCAGCTAAAACATTGGGGGTTGGGAGTAAAAATAACCGGGAGTGATCCGCTCGTTGGGAGCACAGCGATCAACGCCAAGCTGGCATCGCACGAAGTCCCACCCCAATCGCAAACAAGCCCTTTAAAAGGTAATATTTTGCCACTAGGATGGTGCTGCGGCTCGCTGCTGACTCAGGAGGGGCCGTGGGATGAGGAGGGAGTTCCCACGCAGCCCGAGCGGGGAGCGGAGCGCAGGGTCCGCGCTGCCGGGGCTTCCCCAGCCCCGCTCGGSGACACGGGGGACGCGAGCCCCGCGTGGGGAGCATCCGCGAGCTGCGCTTCTCGGGGCCGGTCCGCTTTCAAAAACTTCCAAAAATAGCGGCGGCACCGCGCTGGAACGGGCGTGGGGAGGAAGTGTGACTCATGTGCCACCCGGTGCCCCGGCGGAACCGGGCGGGCGCCCGGGCAGGAATGCGGGAATGCGGCAGAGSGGAGCGGGCACGGGGGCATCCCGATGCTCTTGCTGTGGCAGCGGMCTGCGCACGGAGGGGACGCAGCTCGGGCTCGTCCCTGCCTGTCCTTCCCGCGGGGACCCGCTGCTCTCTGCCGTTCCAGCTGCCAGGGATGATGGACAGATGTCAGTCAAGGCCTGGCAGCGGCCGAGGGCCCCAGCGGGAACGAGCTGCCGGAGACGGACAGCAAAAACCGTCCCGAGGTGGGGAAAAACGCAGCCTGTGCCGCCTGGCAARGCCAGCAGGCTGGGAGGGAGAGGTGACCTTGTGTGACGAGCCAGCCACCTTTGGGGGGAGGCAGAGCAGAGCTCGCTGCACCCCCAGCCCGGCTCCCAGCACAGCCCTGCCTGCTGCAAGGACCCTGGAGCATCGCACGGGGAACAGCCCCTGGCCGGGCCCTGCCGGAGCTCCCTGCCCTCGCTCCAGCCTCGGCCCCCGCGGGGCTCGGCTCGGGGCCGGGGGAAGCAGGAAAATGCGGCGGGAATCTCTGCTGGCATCTCCCGCACGGCGCTGCCTCCCCACAGCGGCTCGGGGCACCTTCTCCCAGCCAAAGGGGTTTGTTTTCCCCATGGAACAGGCAGGGTTTGCAGAGGGTGTTTTCCCTGTTTTCCCCTGGACCAGGCAGGGTTTTCCCCATGGAACAGGGAGGGTTTTCAGTGGATGTTTTCCCCATGGACCAGGCAGGGTTTGCAGTGGGTGTTTTCCCTGTTTTCCCCCTGGACCAGGCAGGGGGTTTCAGTGGATGTTTTCCCCATGGAACAGGCAGGGTTTTCAGAGGGTGTTTTCCCTGTTTCCCCCTGGACCAGGCAGGGTTTGCAGAGGGTCTTTTGGCTGAGGCATGGGTGGGGTGCCAGCTTTGGCAGGAGGGGGTTGAGGGCAGTTTTGGGTGCAGGGAGCTGCCAGGGCTCAGAGCACCCCCAGCCCTGAACACCCCCGGGGGGGGGGGGGGGGCTGTGGGCTCCAGCTCGCAGGCCTCCCACGTTGCCATGGCAACTGCAGCATCCCAGCTTGGCAGGGATGGGAAATCTCCATCCCCTCAGCGCCTCGCCCGGCCGTGCCTCTGGATCTGGCACAGGCAGCATCCCAAACCCACGGAGGAGCACGAGGTGCAATTCCTGCTGCCTCTGAGGGCTGGGCCAYGCTCCTCCTTCCTGCACAGCCCTCCCAGAGCCACACGGCTGCAGGGCAGGGGCAGGAGAGATTTCTGCTTTTCACATGTGGATCTTCCCAGTCCAAACCCTTCCACCTGCTCTGGATCTGTGGGTCCTGGCAAGCAGAGCATCCATCCCCCAGGCTGCCCCCACACCTTCCTGTCTTCTCTGGACCCTGCTCCCCCAGTTGCCCCAGATTTGGGGGCAGCAGAGCCAGGGGTGTCTCTGGGATGGTGTTACCCCATTAATCAGAGCATCCTCACGGGCATCCTCATCATTGCTCTCTGTAGCCTCCCGACGCCTCAGCTCCGAGCCTGGAGAGATCCCGAGCTAATTCCTCGCTGACAGCGGTGGCACAGGGCTGCGGAGAAGCTTAGCTCCTCTCGGAGGCTGCTGCACCTCCACAAAAGTCGCATTTGAAGAGCATTAATACAAGATTAATCGAGGTTTTAATAAACAGCGAATCGAGCGCTAATGGAGCCCGACTTGTAAGCCACGTGTAACACCCCGGGGGCTTAAAGGCATCCAGAACGTGGCTGGAACAGCTGAAAGGGGATGTTAATCACCCCGGAAGGGGATGGTGATCACCTTGCAGCCCTGAAGACGCCGCAGGGAAGGGAATCTTAGGGAAGGGCTGCAGGTGAGCCTGGGGCACGACCTCACCCCTCCCACCGCTTCAGGCCACGGGGATTTATTTACAGAGTTTCCCCCAGCCCAGCCCTGGCACGAAGGCGAGCAGAGGAATTTGGGACACCTGAGTGCCGCCGGGGCTGGGGCCACAGTGAAGGCAGGCCMGTTCACAAGGCCAGATGTGCCCTGCAGTGCCGCTATTCCCTGTCACGAAACAGGGGACGGCCACGGGACCATTCGGAGGGGGCAGGCCCTGCAGCTGCCCTGGGGTCCCTCTCCATCGGCACCTCCTGGCTGAGGCTGCTCCCAGGTCTGACAATCCCAGACAGGGATTTCGATTCCCTCCAGCTCCCTCAGCCTCTGCTGGCCTCACTCCTGTTTGTGGCGCCTCTGCAGCCACTCGGGGGCCAGGCCWGGCTTGAGGAGCAGAGCCAGGAGCCATTTCCGAGGACCAAGGTCCCCCTGGACCCCGTGAGCGTGGCTGGCTCTGCAGAGCTCCTGGCTCTGCCCCACCAGGCTGGCCGGGATACCTGGTGTGTGCCAGGCCTGGCTGCCCCAGCCTGCCCAGACAGCTGCCCTGGCTTCAGGCCAGGGGCACTGCAGGGTTTGGAGGCTGCCAGCTGTGCTGGCCGTGGCTCTGCGCTGRACTCGGACTCTGGCTGTGGCTGGGTGGGAGCTCAGCAGCTCAGGATGGATGGACTGTGGTGGTTTACTGGTCAGGAGCTTCTCAGGGGTGTTCAGTTTGCTCCAGAGCACCCCAATCACTCCCRTGTGTTTGGACAGCCCCCGTGGGGGAAGGAGCAGCTCTGCAGGACCCCAGGGCTGGCAGCAGGGTTGGAGCAGCCCAGGATYCTCTGTCAGGAGCTGAACACCATCCAGGCTTCCCAAGGAGGTGGATCCTGGGAGRGACAGCCCTGGGGACCAGCGCCAATCCCATTTGTGTCCCAGGGAGCTCCCTGCAGGACGAGAGCTCCCAGTCACTGCCCGGCTGTCCCTCCATCCATTCCCGGGAGCCACGGGCTCCTGCTGCTCCACAGCCCCAGGGGGACATTCACTGGCCACTCTGCTGGGAGAGGGAAGCAGCAGGATGATGGATGGACAGCTCAGGGACTTCTGCCAGAGCTCAGGACAGGAGGAGCCCCAGAGCCAGAGTCACCCTCAGAGCTGGGACTGCAGCTGTGGGGGATGTGGGCTCCGGAGCCCCACGAGCTCCTGTGAGCTCTGTGAGCTCCTGTGAGCCAAAAGCACTCTCCAGTCTCCAGGCAGTGGCTGCCAGCTGAGGGACAATGGCCAGCCCAGGCAGAGCAGCAGGGACATCCTCCCCACCCTGCTCCCTCCTTCCCTCTGTCACTTGAAGCCTCCCAGGTGTCAGTAGGTAGGACAGCTGGTACATCACAGCATCCAGAGCACAGAATTCCAGAATAGTTCTGCTTGGAAGAGACCACTGGAGCTCACCTGGTCCCACCCTGCTCCAGCAGGGTCCCCAGAGCATGTTGGTCAGGATTGTGGACAGATGGCTCTGGAATCCCTCCAGGGAAGGAGCCTCAAGGGCCCCTCTGGGCAGAGCTCGGTCACTGGAAGTTCCTCCTCGTGTTGATGGTTTATGGGAAGGGTCAGAGCTTGGCCTCACTGATCTTGGAKGTCTTTTCCATCCCTAGTGATTCCATGTCCAATTAGAACTCCTGGGATCAGTTCCTGCCCATGTGTGGGCCCTGCCCCTCCCTGCACCCAGGGACAGCCAGGGACAGCCAGGGCTGAGGTTCCTCTCAGCTGGGGCTCCTCTCCAGGCTCAGCAGCCCCAGCTCCCTCAGCCTGTCCTCACAAGGAGATGCTCCAGCCCCTCACCTCTGTCTTGGGCAAACCAGTCACAAACAGGCCCATTGGAGCCACCTGGGGGTCTTGAGCACCTGCAGCATCCTGGTGATCTTGCTGGACACATTTTCATCTCTGAAAGCTCACAGAGATGTCAGGAGGCCCCTGATGGCCAGGAAATGGCCAACATCCCACAGGTGTGCAAAGAGGAGACTCCAGGGTCTCCTGGAGCCTTTGGGTCACCTGGCAGAGCAGCCAAGCACAGCCTCAGGACAGGGCTCAGCAAAGCCCCAGGTGAGGCTTAAACATCCCACAGGGATGGATGGATGGATGGATGGATGGATGGATGGATGGATGGATGGATGGATGGATGGATGGA
>JACDOX010000173.1:1430894-1441479 GCA_014549065.1 Cardinalis cardinalis
CCTTCACAGCAAACATAAAATATGCTAAGATATTTCTCCTAGGAATTTTATTGATTCAGCAGGTCTATTCCCAATGTGAGTCCTCATTGCAGAGAATTCCCTGTATTCATGGAACCATGCTGCTGAGCCTTATGGACACTGCAGCTCCTTAACAAAGGACACAACTCGGTTTTTAAAGGTCCTGAGTAGAGGACACATGGCTTGGAAACTGGGGGACACTCTCAGGTATTGGGCCACTCATGACAAGAGACATTGGGGGCATCTCCAGAGAAGAGAACAGAGCTGGGAAGGGGCTGGAGCACCAGGAGGGGCTGAGGGAGCTGGGRAGGGGCTCAGCCTGGAGCAAAGGAGGCTCAGGGGGCCCTTGTGGCTCTGCACAGCTCCTGACAGGAGGAGACAGCTGGGGGGGTCGGGCTCTGCTCCAGGGAACAGGGACAGGACAAGGGGAAACGGCCCCAGGCTCTGCCAGGGGAGGTCAGGTTGGATATTGGGGAAATTCCTTCATGGGAAGGGTGGTCAGGCCCTGGCACAGCTGCCCAGGGCAGTGGGGGGGTCACCCCCCTGGAAGAGTTAAAATGTGTGGATGTGGCACTTGGGGGCCTGGATTAATGGTGAACTTGATCYTTCCCAACCTGAACAATTCCATGACCAGTGAGTGACCCAGAACAGGCTGCCCCTGAGTGAGAGGCACAGGAGAGAGGTGCCCTCCCTCAGGGCAGCAGCTCCTCCTTACCTGTCCAGCAGGGAGCCCAGGGAGGGGACAGAGCTGTCCCACTGTGCTGCCAGCACCAGGCACAGCCCATCCTTCAGCAGGGAGCACTGCAAGAGAGGGAGGAACAGAGTCTTGGTGCTGCTCTGCACCTGAACAAGTCTCTAAGTGTGGCTGATGGGTGAGGAACAGGAGCCACAGAGCAGCAGATCCCCCCAGGCAGAGGCAGGGCCATGTCTGAGCTGTCTGTGACCCCCCCAGGCAGAGGCAGGGCCATGTCTGAGCTGTCTGTGACCCCCCCAGGCAGAGGCAGGGCCATGTCTGAGCTCTCTGTGACCCCCCAGCCCTCTGAGTGAAAACCAGCAGTGCCTGGGTGTGTTATTCACTCCCTACCTCTGCTGGAAGCAGGAACACCAAGACAGGTGAACATTGAGATATTTTGGCAGAAACACTCAGTACTTGAAGCAGCCCATCTCCCTCCTAGAGAGGGAGAGCAAAGGCTGTGACATTCACCTTGGGCTCAGCTGTGCCAGATCCTTCTGCAAACACCCCAGCTCTGCCCAGGGCCATCTATCAATGACAGGAGGAGGGAGGGATGGCTCTGCTCCCCCAGAGCTGGTGTGTCCTTCCCAGAGAGCTGTGCACATTCCCAGTGCAGGGGGATGGATCCTCAGGGGACTCAGGGCACAGGCAAGCAGTGCTTACACTAATTGGCTGCTAGATGTAATTGCTGTTCCATACAGATGTACTTCAAAGGGATGTGTCAGTTTTAAAAGGCACAACCTGAAAAGATCTTACATGCTCCTATTACAGATAACACCCAAGACTTAGAACTGAGAGCTGGAGGCCCAAATGTTTGTGTTTTGTGAAGGGGCTGCTGTGGTCTGAGAGCCCTTGGGTGATTGCCACTGTCATTACTGTCCCCCCTTGCTTACTCTGTGCTGCTGACAGCACTTTCCTGCCCATTCCCCCTCCCAGCTCTGCCCAGGCAAGGTTCCTGACTGGGTTGGCTTCTCCTACACCAAGAGGAAAACGGTCTGGGCCTGGTTCTCTGTTGTGGGGAGCAATGTCAGCTCAGCCCAGCAGCATCCTGTGCCCAAACCCCAGGGCTGCACCTGCTGAGAGCCACAGAATGGCCTGGGCTGGAAGGGACCTCAAAGCCCATCCATTCCCAGCCCCTGCCATGGGCAGGGACACCTTCCACTGTCCCAGGTTCCCCATCCAACCTGGCCTTGGGCACTGCCAGGGATGCAGGGGCAGCCCCAGCTGCTCTGGGCACCCTGTGCCAGGGCCTGAACACCTTCACAGGGAACAATTCCTTCCCAATATCCCACCTAACCCTGCCCTCTGGCAGTGGGAGCCATTCCCTGTGTCCTGGCACTCCAGGCCTTTGTAAATTTTCTCTCTCCATCTTTCTTGTAGCTCCTTCACTCACTGGAAGGCCACAGTTAGGTTACCCCAAAGCCTTTTCTTCTCCAGGAGAACAATCCCAATTCCCTCAGCCTTTCCTCCCAGCAGAGCTGCTCCATCCCTCTGATCATCCTGGTGCCTCCCCTGCACTGGCTCCAGCAGCTCCAGCTCCTTTCTGTGCTGGGAACCCCAGAGCTGGAGGCAACACTCCAGGTGGGAAAACCTCTGGCTCAGGCTCCAGGGCACAGTCCAAGAAGAAGAAGAAGGGGTTTTTAGCATTGTAGAGGAGGATTAATGGGGTGTGATTACAGAGAGGGAAATAGAAACTGTATTTCTATGGAGAAACAAGAGAGGAGACAGCAGCAGAGCACACAGAACAGGGTGATGACTGACTGGAATGAAACACTCAATAAATGAGGGGTGGATGGGCCATTCCCATGAGGGCTCCCAGGGATGCAGGACCATCAGGAAGTGTCCCCAGTGCCCACATTACTCACCAGAGGTGCCAGGGCTCATAGGCAGTGCTGCAATGGTGCCACCAAAGCCTCTGGGCAGCACATCACAGCAAGGCACCATTCCAAGGCTCTTCTTTAGTGCCAAGGAAGCAAAGCCCAGCTCCAGCTGTTCCATACCTTTGCTGCAACGCTGCCCTTGGCCCTGCTGAGCATCTGGGAGATGCAGAGAGCCTGGGCTGAGTCCAGCACAGCCAGACGAGCTGCAGTCACCAGGAAGCCTCTGCCCAGGAGCTCCTCCAGCAGCGCCACGTACGGGGGCGGCTCCGAGCCCCGCAGGATCCGCCCGGGCAGCACCAGACACGTGCCGGGCCACAGCTGCTCCAGCACGGCCTCACCTGCTGGGAAAAGAGCACAACGCTTGCTGGGTACCTCCCCCAGCACCTCTGAGCCCTCTCAGTGCCTCTGCCCTGGCACAGATACGTTGGTGGCTGTTGGAGGCACTGCAGTGTTGGGATGGCCGGGGAGGTGCCCGGGAAGGTGCCCTGGGATGAGCTCTGGTATCTGCCCAGGGATGTGCCCTGAGATATCCTGGGATGTGCCCAGGGAGGTGCCCTGGGATGAGCTCTGGTATCTCCCCTGGGATGTGCCCTGGGATGTGCCCAGGGAGGTGCCCTGGGATGAGCTCTGGTATCTCCCCTGGGATGTGCCCTGGGATGTGCCCAGGGAGGTGCCCTGGGATGAGCTCTGGTATCTGCCCAGGGATGTGCCCTGAGATATCCTGGGATGTGCCCAGGGAGGTCCTGGGATGAGCTCTGGTATCTGCCCAGGGAKGTSCYSKGRKRTRYCCTGGGATTTCCTGGTATGTCCTCTGGGATGTCCTGGGAGGTGCCTGGGGTTGTGCCCTGGGATGTGGCTGGGGATATGCCCAGGGAACCCCTGGCATGTGCCCTGGGGATATGCCCAGCGATGTGCCCTGGGAGCTGCCCAGGGATGAGCCCGGAGATGTGCCTGTGGAAATCCAAGGATGTGCCCTGGGGAGGTGCCCAGGGATGAGCCCAGGGAGGTGCCCTGGGAGGTGCCCAGGGATGAGCCCAGGGAGGTGCCCTGGGGAGGTGCCCAGGGATATGCCTGGGGAGGTGCCCTGGGATGAGCCCAGGGATGAGCCCAGGGATGTGCCCTGGGGAGGTGCCCAGGGATGAGCCTTGGGAAGTGCCCTGGGATGAGCCCAGGGGTGTGCCCAGGGATGAGCCCAGGGATATGCCTGGGGAGGTGCTCAGGGAGGTGCCCTGGGAGGTGCCCAGGGATATGCCTGGGGAGGTGCCCTGGGAGGTGCCCAGGGATGCCCATCCCGAGCTGCTGCACGCCTCTGTGTCCCTGTCTGGAGATCACAAGACAGCAGGAGCTGACCCCATTTCAGGAGTCAGACAAGGACAACTGCTGGTTTGCTACAGGAGCTCCTCTTCCATTTCCATTTTTGCCAAGCAGAGAGAGCTGCTAATCCAGCTGCTTTTATAATCCCAAATGTAATTCTGCTCAGCATACGTGAGGCTTAATGTATTTCATATTTTCCTCCTGATAAATCTGCCTGTCCATTAGGCAGCAGCTTGGTGATAATTATTTGCTGGAAGGAGCTTTCCTTGTGTGCAAGAGCTTCCTCTAGTGTCCAAGATGAGCCCAGAACGTGAGTGATGTGTCTGCTTTGCTGGAGGCACTCATGAGATCGTGCCTGACAGTTSAGAGATCACGTGGACTTGCTTTTCCAGGGCAGTAACTCTTTGAAATACATTTTCTGAGACACAAACAMATCAGAGCTGTACACTGCTTTCCTTTTTACTCTGCTTAGGCATCTTCAAAGCTGAGATATCCTCATGTAGCAGGAAATTAGGGGCATGTATTTTGAGATTAGCTCCTGACACTGAGCTGTGCAAAGCCTGCACAGAATACCTGTGCTCTCTCCACAACAAGCTGGTTTATTATTTTATTTTGTTTTATGTAATCTGTTCTACAAATCAAGTGATTTGGTCACAGCAAACCTGCACTAAGATGATGGGGAAAACACCCTCATCAAATACCTTGGGACAAATCTTCCTTTAGAGACTCCTTGCACAAAAGTGCCTTGGTGTTCAGCCCAGGAGCAGAGGACTTGATTTACCACCCCCCCTGCACTTCTGCACCTGCTGGTAAGTGACCAATGCCCCCCAAAGCCCTGTGTCAGGCAGGGCTGGCCTGTGATTCTGTCACTTTTTTACCCTGCTCCTCTCCCATCCACAGCAATCCCGAGGTTCCACTGCTGGGATTAAGGACTGCAGTGATCAGGTGTAGCACAGCAACATTTTCTGAGCTGCCCACATCAGTCCTGAAGCTACAGGAATGGGAATAATCGTTCTAAACAATTCTGTTCCACCACAGGGGTGCTTCACCTGGTCCCTGCTTGTTTATAAAGCTTGGGATCAATCCCCACCATCCCAAGGTGGGAGCATCCCCTCGTGGCAGAGCCATCTCCTGCCCTGCAGCACAGCTGTGTTTACACATGTCCATCAAGTCAAATCAGCAGGACAGGCCCTGAGGAGCTGCTGCATTCAGAAGTGTCAGCCTGGCTGAGCTCCAGCTCCCAATCAGTCAGCCTGGCCATAGCTGGGAGTCATCTGCAGCAGTGGGAGCTGAATGAGAGCTCAGCCCAGCTCAGGAGAGGCCTCTGGCCACGCTGCCAGCAGCAYTCCCTGCACCAACTGATATTTATCCACTCCCAGCACAGCACAGCTCACCCTGCCCAGCCCTGCAGSCTCTCCAGGGCAGGCTCTGGATGGACACAAACCACCAGGGCTGGGCTGAGACACCTGGAAGGGCTCAGAGAGGAACAAGTGCTGCTCTGACTCCAGCTGTGCTGKCAGTGCTTGTTCTGCTGCTGCTGTTAAGGTCAGCCCTGGGGACAGCTCTGTCTGTAAAGCCCTGAAGTGCTGGCAGGTGAACAGTTAAAGGCTGGACTCCCCTGGAGCTGTTCTCTGCAGCTCAGAGCTGTCTCTCCCTTCTGAAAGCACATCAATACCCAATCTTGCTGCCACCAGATGGTTTGTCTTGCTGTCCAATTAATCAATAGCAGTCCCAGTCTATAAGAGGAGTTACATCTCCTTACCAGGACTGCCTGGCTGCTCAGAGCCCAGGACACTGGGATGTCTCCCTGGCTCATGGGGGAGGATCTTGTGCTGCTTCCTGATTGCCAGGCTGAGGATGGGGTCGTGTTTCAGGTTATGGATCTGCAGGAGGGAGGGAGAAGCAAGTCATGTGAACACATTACCTAATGAGGAGGGATAACACTCCTCAAGTATTGATTCAGGCAAGCTGTGAAGCTTTTGTTGTTGTGGTGTACTTCTGTAATTGCCAGCCTAGAAAACACCTGCTTGTCTGGAGATACAAGAACATTTTGCATGCATTCTTCTTTTTAATTGAKGTTTAATTCAGTGCAGCATCTCATCATCCTTTTCAGCCATATCCAGCCATCATTTTAAAGTCTCCACTCCCAGGTTTTCAAGGCCAGGAGCTCAAACAGAGYCTGGGAGGGTCTGACAGCTTTCCCCAGTGCCACAGTGGGGTGCAGCAGCTCCCTCTGTCCCTGAATGAACTGGCACAGGCAGGGTGCCCTGCACTGAGCTGCACACCCTCACCAGTGAGGCCTGTTACAGATGTGGCCATTTCCAGAGTTGATCTCGTGGGAGGGAGCTGGATCACCTCTGAGCCACAGCAAAGCTCAAACCTTTCCATCCCTTGGCTGAGCACATCCCAATCATTTCCACATCATCACCATCCCATCCCTGAGTGATCCAGAGCTGATAAAAACCAGCTCCTGGGTGCAGTGTGCCCAGCAGTCAGGGGGAGGCTGCTGTCCCTGCTCCAAAGCAGTGTTGATCTGAGCCCTCCCAAATTCACAGCAGAGCTTGCTGAACAAACACATCTGCAGCAGCTCCTCCCCACCGAGGCTGCTGGGCTCAGTGCAGAGGGAGGAACATCCCCAGGACCAGGAGAGCCTGGCAGCTCAGGAAACACACCCAGAGCTGCACTAGCTACAGATAATAGCAGAGAAGGCAGGGGATAGCAGGGCCAGAGCCCCTATTCCTACCTCTTGCTCCTGCACTGGCTGACCCTGSGCACAGCACAGCCCTTCTGGGAAAAACAGCTTCACATCCTGGACTGCCCTTGCATAGGATCTGGAGCCTGAGAGAGAAATACAATGAGAAGATTCTCTCAGGCCATGAATTAAACATTCTCTAGACTCACACTCATCTTTTGGARAGATTGATGATGTGCAACTCACTGCAGTAATTGCTTTAAAGGCCAGCTGTTCTGTACAGTAATAGCAAACATTTTAAACCATTATATTTAGAATAGTTCCAGTGCCTCCTTGGTATTTTGATTCTGTCCTACTATCACACAGCAGCTTCCTCTTGTAAACAAGACCCCTTCTATTTCCTAACAGTGGAGCTGRGGGAATCATGTTAAGGAGGCTGTGAAACCTTTCAATTCCAACTCTAAATCCTGTTCTTCCCTTGCTTCTGGATCACACCAGGCTGCCCTTACTGAAGGGGAAGAGCTGCTGGTTAGTAAAACAAATGTACCTAGTAACAGTAATGGAGGTCCCAAATACACTGGCAACTCTGACTGACCAAGGAAATCAGAATTAGCACGAGGCACTGCTGGTGGAAGAACGTTTTTCTGTTCACCTCTGGTCAAGAAAGGTAAATTGAGCCTGGAACAGTCAGAGGGATGACATGAGGATGACTGGGGAAATGGAGAATCCTCTCAAGAGTTAAACCAGACCTTGGCTCCTTTGACCCCACACGACCCAAAGCTGAGAAACAAATCTGATTTCTGATAAACACTTSAGGGTAGGAAAGGTCAGAGGTGTAAAAGAGCTACTTAAAATAAAGTCCAGAGAATGGCACAGGAACAAATGGGCACAAAGTGTACATGGCTATATTTAAGTWTGAAAATGTAAGAAGATTTTTAGCTCCCAAGGCTCTGTGACATCCATCCAGTTGGGGTGGGTGCTCATGGAAGGGCAAACGTGCTGGGGCTGTCTGTGAGGGAATTAACTGAACTCAGTGACTCGAGAGGTCCCTCCAGGCTCAGCAGCTGAATATTTCCCTATAAAGCAACAGTGTTAYAAAGCATTACTCAGAATGTTTGGAGATTTGTGGATGGAAAATATTAGAGAGGGAAAAGCTATTTCTATTGGAGTTTAGCTAGATTGTCAATGTGCTGGCACAGATCCATGCTCCTGGGACACAAATATCCTCTGAAACATTCCCACCTTGGAGGCTGCCCATTCACAGGGTCCCACCTGAGAGCACTCAGCCCTGTTGGAGCACCATAATTCCAGGGTTTGTATAGCCAGAGCCCTTAAAGCAGCAGTTTACAATCCTGAGCTWGTGTTAAAGCCCAGTGTATGAGCTGGGCTGGATCCTTTCCACAGCTCCACACCAAAGCTCCTGTGCTTCCACCCCTGGTGCCATTACAGAGAACACAAATGCTCCCAAATGAGCCTTTTACTCTCACTTTGCTCAAGGTACAAGACAGTGCAGGGTGCACATGTAAGAGCTCTTTGGATGCAAGGAAAAGCACAAAAAGCACAGTTCAATGACTTCCCAAGCCCAGAGGAGATGGGAGGGTGCAGGTTCACCTCTGCAGCTCAGCCCTACAGGATTAAAGCTGCATTTCTTGGTTCACCAGTCTCCCTGGAACTCCATCTTCACCTCAATTGCATTTCCTTTGTCACTTTGGGAGGGAAGAGCAGAAGTTTGTTTCAGGCATTAAATTAAGCTCTTCCTCAGCTGGAGCAAAACTAGGAAAGCCTAAAATTCCCTGCTAGGAAAGGAGGATGGGCTTGCACAGTCCCCCAGTTACTCACTGAAGGTTCTTCCAGCTTAACTGTGTTGGAGGAAAAGCTCTGGGAGGTGCAGGGGGTTAGGAACACTCATGGAAAGATGGCTCCAGGGCAGAGCAGCTGGGCAGGTCCATCAGAGTTAGCTCCAGCTGCATCCCTGTTCCTGCAGTGAGTGCAGGGAGGGCTCTGTGGGCCAGCCCTGCAGCTGGGTCCTGTCAGGGCACAGAGGGCAGGGCCAGCTCTGGGCTCAGCTCAGAGCAACCTCAGATCCCAGCCTGGGGCCTGAAGGGAGTGAGAACATCCAAGGATCTCCCTTCCACAGGGAGCTCCCTGTAACTCCCAGCAGAAATGGGATGAGACTCAGCTCCCCTTGCTTGTTTTCACTGAGTTGTGTTGGGGATGCTCCCGCTGTAGCAAACATCTGAAATTTGGGATGTTTATTATCCATTCTTAGCCATGGCTGAGGAGTTTCAGAGCAATCTGGATACACAATCCATTCATTCATCTCAAGAGCAAGAGAAGCAGGGGCTGGCAATGGAAAAGTATTGGCTGGACAGCCCTGATCACTTTTTTTTTTTTTTAATAAGTAGATCCTGCTCTTCAGTCACTCCCACAAATCCTATGGGATCTCTCCTGAGAGCCCAAGTCCTCAGGTCCTGCAGCAAGGGCTTGGTTCTCTTGCCCAAGCTGTGGCTCCTTCCCTCCCTGCCAGTTCTCAGCAGCCCACCTGACATGGATGGAAAGAGGGAGTGACTTCACAGCCCAGGCACAATGGGAAAAGCCAAACAATCCAATGGATCTTGTCAGGAAAGTTCCTCTGGGACTCTGGACACACAGTGCCTGCCAGCTCACCTGAGTTCACACAAATTATTGCTTGATTTTTTTAATATTCCTTAAAGTATTAGAGCAAAATCAGTGCAACACTGAGGAGAAACACAGGCAGGGAGCTACCAACCCTTAATTCCATGWGAATTTTGGAATGAAACCCTTCCCTCCTTGTGGCAATGATGTTGGGCTCTCCACAGGCTGCTCTCTCCAGGGATATTTCCCATTTTCCCATCCTTTACCASCCTCCCCACACATCCCAGTGCCTCCCTGCTGGCAGAGGAGCTGGGATGGGGCAGAATTCCAAGGATGCTGCCTTGCCCTGTGCCTCTGCCCATGTGGCAGCTGCAAAGAGCCTTTCCAGGTGGGAAGCAGCTGAGTTGCCCTGCTTGCCTCAGCAGGGTTGGGTCACCTCTGTCCTGCCAGCCCTCAGCACTGTGAGATGTTACAGGATGTCCTGGAGTCTTTGGGAAATCCTGGAGCTGGCCAATGGGTAATGGAGACATCAGGAAGGGACACACAGGCAGGGAAGACAGATGGGTTCTTGGGAATAATTCCAAAATAACCAAGCTGAAAGTACAAAATGACCAAGCAAGGAAGAGATCAAATGTGTTCTGATAAAGCCAGAGCTGGGGCTGCTCTGGGAGGAAGCTTTTGGAATTTATCTTCTGGGAGAATATTTCATTGCTTGAGACACACTCAGCTCAGCCACCAAGAACACAGGGGAAGTTTCCTGGGGAATAATGTCCTGCAGTGCCTGCCAAGGCTGGATCTGTAGTGACAGATCCAGTGACAGGAGGGAACAAACATAACATAACATAACACATTGTCTTTTTGTATATCTGAGCTTTGGACTTTTCTTTTACAAAAACCTACCATAAAATCCATTCTGGACAGTGCTGGTGCCATACTGAGCCCTCCAGAGGCATGGATCTAGTGCCCGAGCCAGCTGAGGATCCTCTGGTCCCAGGAGATCCATCAGCTTCTTCACAGCATTGGGCCTCTGCAGGCACAGCACGAGGGCAGTGCCCGAGGTCAGGTAGGCACAGTGAGCTTCTACAGCAGCTGGATCCTGAGAAAAATCAGAGATGAACAGGTCATGAGGAGCTGGTGAGCACCAGGAACATCCCAGCTTTCCTTTGGCTGGGAGGGAAAGTTGTGAGTAAGCAAATCTGCTGCTGCTCCTTGTTTTCTCTCCTCTCTCATACACTGCTGGTGTCACAGACATCTTTTATGAAAAATCCTTTCCTTAGGATTTTTYCTCCTGAGAAGCTGAGAGGCCTCAAGAACAAAATGTAAACAATGGTT
>JACDOX010000173.1:1445323-1528296 GCA_014549065.1 Cardinalis cardinalis
CTGAGCCCAGTCCCTGCTGCTGCAGGGAATCCCCTGTAGTTGCTGAAAGTCTGGCCAGAGAGAGAAAGTCAGATAAACTTTCCCAGGCCTTGTCCTGGGGGAGCTTGAGAAAGCTCAGAGAAAGAATTAAAATAATCCTTACTCTTTGCAGCTGGTGTTTTGAACGTGTTGTTTCTTGTAAGATGTTTACAAGAAGGGTGCTGTTGCTAATTAGCCAATGGTGTGAGAGGTGTTGATGAGGACCAGTGAGGTCCAGCTGTATCCTAACTGTCTATAAAAATAATGTGRTGTACAATAAACTGGACATTTGCCTTCTGAGACTTGGAGTCTGTCTGTTCACCTGTCCTCAATACAACAGCAACAATCCCCCACAGCAAGATCAGACCCCAGTGGAAAAGTAAAGCCCAAACTGCCAATGTGCAGAGGGATGGAGCAGGGGATGAGCCCTGAAGGGAGGGAGATGCAGCAGAACCCCTGGGAACAGGCTCTCCTTGCTGGCTGAGCACCACCAAGTCAGGCTGGAAGCTGGGGAGACAATGTCAGCTCTATTTACATGACCTTTATTTTCTGTAATCAYTACCAAAGTGCAGATAAAATATCTTGTTGTGGCTCCTGTGACTTGATAACCTCAGCAAAGAGCAGAGCAGGTGTTTTTTCTCATGCTCCAAAGGCCACATGCCTCTCTGAGCTCAGGGGGACTATTTCAGCTGGAAAAGCAATCACGGAGCTGAGCTGGTGCTGCCAAGGATATTTGTCAAGTGTATGTAAATAATACATTAGAAAGGGAAAGGAGATGTGAGGTTGTCTTGCTTGCAGTGAATAAACCCAGATTTGCTCTCAAAACACAACAAAGCAGCACTTGGGGATTCTCTAGAGATGGATTTTGGAGCATGCTCCAGGTGAAGTGAGAACAAGCCCTGGACAGAACTTCGAGCAGGGACAGACACACTGGCTCCATCTTCTTCAGCAGGACATTTCATCATCTCATCAGTCCATATAAATATCTGCAAGGGTGTCAGGGGATAGTGCCAGGCACTTTCCAGCAGTGCCCAGTGACAGGATGAGCAGTAATGGCCAGAAACTAAAACAGAAGAAATTCCACCTCCACCTGAGGAAGAACTTTGTCAGGACCCAGAACATTCCTCTGCTGTCCAGGATGGCCAAGACCCCTGCCAGGGGGCTCAGAAGCCCTGGCAYGGAGCCCAAAACACCTCTGGGTTTGATTATGACCCACGGAGCAAATTCCCAACCTTATATGAAGATCAGCAGGCCACAACAGTTTAGGTAGAATAATAGTGAAGTTACCACGGGGTGGAAAAAGTAGATTTTGGGGTTTTTGGTGTGGGGGTTCAKGAGGCAAGATGGAGGGAAYTGGGCATGTCCAGCATTTCTCCTTCTTCWTGGCCTCCATCTTCTGCTGTGATGTTGGCACTTKTARAYTAGYTTAGAGTAGAAGCTCACTGTCTAACAKAGGTRATAGGTATTGGAAAGTAATTGTAAACATTGTATACAYAGTTTTTAGTATAAAGAGATAACAGTGCCCTGGGGGCAGGCAGAGTGCCTGGAACTGTCCTGCTGGACGGACCTCGGCAGGGCAGGAGAAAGAATTTTATAGATAAAATACAATAAACAACCTTGAGACTGAGAAATTAAGAGCTCTGACTCCTTSTTCAAKTGCCAGGCTGGGAAAAGAGACTTTTGAACTCTTCTCRGGGTCACTGTGACCAGCYAGAGATCCCAACAGAACTTCCTTCCATGGGGGGTGGCAGAGCTGTGGAACAGTCACCCAGGGAGGGCTTGGAGTCTCCCTCTCTGGAGACATCCCAAACCACTGGATACATCCCTGTGGATACAGGGATCCTGCCCTGGCACGGGGTGGGACTGGGGGGTCTCCAGAGGTCACTCCCAAACCCAGCTGGGATTATCCCAGCTGGGATTCTGTGACCTGCTAAATGTCAGCAATTCGCCCCCATTTTAGGAGCTGCATTTGAAGCCCACCATTGCACCCCTCTGTGCCACAGGCTGAGGAGAAAACCCATCATGAACATTCCTCCCATCCAAAAGCTGCACATGGAATTTAGCTGGAACAAACAGCCCTGCCCCCATGGCTGCCTTTGAGCCACTTACCCACTGGATTTTGCAAATAACCCAGTCCCTGGAGCCTGCTGAGGCTTTTTCCAAATCTCCCTACTTATCTTGGGAGCTGAGCCTTTCCCAGCCCTCCCCAGTGTGAGCCATTCCTGCTGCTCTGAAAAGGAGCAGGGGCCCCTGGACAGCAGAAAGCATTTCCCACTGTCTGCTCCCCTTCAGCACAGGCAGACTGTTCTCTCTCTGCTTCCTCACTTTCAAACCCTGCTTTTTTCCTCATGAACAGTCTGTAATTTTTATCCTCATTAGTCACCAGCTTTTCAAGGCAACTGAATCAATGCTCAACAGCTGCTCTGGTGTGTTGGAGAACTCCAAAAGCAAGGAAATTTTCAGGAAACAACCTCTCCTCACATTTACCCCTCAGGCATCTGCATTGCTTCCTGAGGATATTTGAGGTTTTTAAGATGTTTTCTGTTTCAGATGATCAAAAAGGCATTTTGTCTTTAGCTGTGTGATTAAATGACATTGGGAAGCACATGCCCATCAACCCTAATGGCCACTATATCCCTCTTGCCAGTGTAAATATTTCAAATTCAGATGCCTGTGCTCACTGCTACCATGCAGAAGGTATTAATTGTTCCAGAGCACTGCCTTGGCATGTGCCTGTTTTCTTCTGGAAGCATCTACCAAGAATTTCTATGAGACAATGTTATAAACTTTCCAAACTTAACCCAAGTGCAATATCAATTATAAACGTTTGTTTTTTATAAAGTCAAGTGGTTAAAGGTCTTCAGGAAAGCAATCAAATAACACAGATTGTTTTTCCCTAAGGGAAGTAAAAAAATAATAATCCAACTCCTCTCAAATGCCCAGAGTTCAGTTCCCTGGCTGCCACAGTATCCTTACACTCAAGGTACATCAGGTTGAGGAATAAAAAGGTTTCTAATGCCATGAAAGAACAGAAACAAACATCTATTTTTAGCTAATCAACCCCACAATGCCCTAAGATTTAAGAACCCTCTTTATTGCCTATTAGACGTGAGCAAGGACAATTTCCTCTCCTTGCAGGGGATTTTTACAGCCTGGCTCCCAGGGTTCAGCTGTGCCTGCAATGCAATCTCAGGTAACAGCATTCCAGAGATGTGCATTCCCTGGCAGGCAGGAGGCTGTCCCAGCTTGAACCACGTGGAATAAAGCCAGGCACACGTGTTCCCTGGATGTGCCCTACCTGGAATGACCTGGGGCAAGGAACAGAGTGTTGGGAAGGATGGAAGTTTGACAAGAAAGTCTCACAGATCTGTGTATGCTTAGCAGAAATTTTTAAATGTAGAGTCTGATGAAGGAATAGAGATGGAAGCAAGTTTTGATATAGAAGAAAAGAATTGCTTGGCCAGTCTTACTGGATAACCAAGGAGGCAAAGGGTGTGTTAGAAAGGGTTTTTATGGCTTAGAGCAAAGGATAAGCCCACCTCAAACAAGAAGATGTTTTTACCAAGGAGAAAGAGAGCACAGGCAAACAAGGCAGCAAAGTTAGAAGTAGAAAAAAGGTCTCAGAATTTTCCACTGCAAGAAAACTGGAAAACAACTTCTAGCTTAAACTGTAATGTACTGACTTTGAGTGATTGGAGAACAGTAACATGAATATGGTAATTACAGTAGTTATGATAGGCTAGAGATAAGAGTTAAGGTATAGATTGGTTCTACTGTATTAAGATGCTCAGCAAAGAAAAGTATATAATGCATTGTAACCAAAAGAAAAGTATATAATGCATCATAACCTAAACTAAGGATCTCCAGGCCTGCCTGCAGCTGGGGCTGGCAGCTGGAGGCACAGGCTCTGTCACCCATGACCCTGGGCTGCTGTAACATCTTGGATGGAATAAACTGCATTTTGGAGAGCTCCTGGAGTCCTGCATCTCTCATTCAGGCTCTTACAACAGAGGCCACCTGTTTGGCAGAGCTGAACAGACTCCTGAGAGGTCTGTACTGCCCACATCCTCCCCAAAGTTTCGTTTGGGAGAAACCAGGGCTGTCTTTATGGCCTGTGATAAAAGCCCTCAGCTCTCTCTGTGCTGGTGAGGTGCAGATCTGATTGTTTCATGAGAAATACAAAGCTGTGTTTGGTGTCAGGTACATACAGGCAATGTGTGYATTTGTGATTGTAGTATGTGTGGAAACCGACCATGGGACAGTTATAAAGATGAATTCTAATAAATAACTGAGGAAAGTAAAGCATGGAAGAAGGCCTTTGATCCTATCCTTTGTTTGCAATTAACCTTTATAACTCTTAAGTTGATTTAGGAGCAYTTGAATTAAAGTGTTAAAGGATGTTGCTTTTTGACAGGAACTTTCTGATTGTAGTTGAGCCTTWAAGAGTTTTGCAATAATAACCTAYTGAAGTAGAATTTTAGAATATTGCTTGTAGTAAGGATCTTTGAAACTATAGCTTTACAATACATAAAAAGGAAACCTGCTTTTCTCAAGCCTTAACAAAACAGTGAAAAGCAGCTTGAGAATGGAAGATGAACATCAACTCATGGATTAATAGTTTGGACCAAGGGAAGCTGGACATCACTGTTATGAGACTTATAGTCCTTGCAATCAAAAGGTGGACCCACATCTGGAGAGCTGGACCCCACCAGATGGGATACTTTTTCTTTCTTTTGGAAACTGGACCACCACCATCTGGGGATACATCCTGAGAAAAACTAAATCACAATAGTGTATAGAATTGTGATGTAAAAATTGGGAATAGAAACTTCTGAGAAAGCTGATGAGTMCCCCTATAAATACCTGTAAGCCTCAACTATGGGTGTGCAGTTGGAGGGAAAACTTCCCCCACTGTACCCAGTGCTGGATTGCTCAGAATTTACCATATTAATTAATAAATTGATTGCTGCTTGAATATTGGCCTAGTCAMGCTYCTCATTTATAACATTCCATACAGCTCTGAAATCCCGGGTGGGAACCGCTGGCATTTTCAGGAATGGGTTATCCCCAGCTCACCCCTTTCCTCCCCACACAGAGGTGCCATTCCCTTCACTGACCTGCTGCAGCTCACAGGGCAGGAGGGAGGCAGCAGCAGCAGCTCCCAGCTCCAGGTGCTTCATCCCGACCACGCAGAACTTCTCCAGGTGCAGATCCCGCAGGATCCTGGGCAGCCCCCGGCCCCACACCCCGGGTTTGATCAGCAGCACCGTGCAGAGAAGCTGTGCCCCTGCAACAAACACAGAGGGGTTTGTTTACTGCCCTGGGCATGGGGAAACCCGGCAAGAAGTTCACAAAAATACCAAAAAATGAGTCCATAAGAAACCTGGGTATAGAGGATCATTTATTGATTTGGGTTCGCTTTGTTGGGGTTTCAGATTAAAAATGTATCTGAAACAGTCCAAGCTTGGAGGTTCCTCTGTCAAGGAAATCTGCTCCAGGTCCTAAAAGTTCTTGTGGCAGCTCTGTCGGATAAGACTCAAACCTTTATATTACAGATTAATGTTTTAAGAGAGATAAAATATTCCCTTTTGCATTTTTCATGTGAACCATGGTGATTATGTGATGTGATCCTTGAGCAGCTCTTACATTCTTACTCTGGTGTTCTGTGTATTTCAGAGCTCTGTTTCAGAGAGGCACTGACAACCCTGACAGGTCCCAATTAATGTCATAAACCAATAATTAATTGAATTGTCTTTACCAAAATTGACATTCTAGAAAAAAGCTTTCTGCTTCTGACACAGCTCTCCCAGCAGAGCTGCCAGGAAGGTGCAGCACTATGAGGAGCAGAAAACAAACCAGACCAAGGAAGCTTTGCTGTCTGATGAAAATGGATTTAAAGGCAGAAAATACATAAATTCCGTTTTTAAATGACAGCATTTTCAAATTTTTAGTCTTGCTAAAGTACTTGCTACCAAGAGTATAGTTAATATTTTATCCTTATAACATCTTCTGGAGAYTTATTGGCAAGTGCAGTGTCAGAACCAGTCTGTGAGGCCCAGGAACTGCTGGTGCTGAACCACATCAATCAGCAGGAGCACAGGGGAACATCCTACAGGCTGCTGAGACTGATCCAAGCTGATCTGTTTGGGTACAAAACATGTCATTTTCTGTTTTTGTACACCCCAGTACTAATTACACAGATGTCAATGCAGCAAAGCATCAACAAGGCTACCTCCAACTTAATGCTGTTATTTCCAGGTGACAAGCAGGACGTGGCACAGAAACACAGGATCAAAAATAAAATCCAAGATGATTTCCTCCCCACTTGATATGGAAGCTTAACCCTTGTGCTGCAGGGAGCCCTCCTGTTACAGATGTGCTGTTTTCCTTACATCATTCCTGAACAGAAAGGTTCCATAGCAACAGCCTGGAAGTGCAGGGAGCTGCTGGGCTCCACCTCAGCAACCTCACCCCTGTGTGTTATGTAAGCACTCAGTGGCCTCCAGATGTTTTCCTCACCATCTGCTATGTTTTTGGGCAGATATTCTCATTCTTCTGCTGTGTGAGTCACTACCTGCTGCATATTTAGGGATTTTAGACACTTCAGGAGGATTGCCAGCTTGGTTTGGTCAGACACCTTGTCACCCAGAGCTGGCTTTCTCTCCTCAGCAATTACAAGTAACAAGAACTAAAGAAAATACCACTAATTACCAATGGAACAATCTCTGCTGATCATGAATTAGCAGAGGGACCTGTTTGGCAATGTTCAAACCTGCCTGATTTCCAGTTCTGGCTGCTCAGAGCCTTTCCTGGTCTTTATTATGTTTCTCTACTTTGTAATATTTTTAGATCCATTCTTCACAATACTTTCCTTTTTGCCTCCCCCAAAAAATTATTACATAGGTTTTGATTTCATAGCCTAACTGTGAAAATAGACTTTAGTTTACATGTTATTTATAGATAATAGTTCAGATGGGTGGGACTTCAAATAAGTGGGAACTCAAGACAAGCAAATACCAGATCTGGCATGCTCAGGGTGCATCAGGCTGGATTCCAGCCTAAAGAAAATGCTGGTATAATCCTTTTTTTGCTTATTTTGGGTTGGTACATCCAGATGATTTAGTTCCACCAATTCCTTGTCAAAGGCCATTTTTCCATTTGCTCTTCTCTCACCTGCTTGCAGGAAGGAGAACAGGGATTCTGCTCGGCACCTCCAGCTCTCACCCACTAGAGGAGAGAAGCAGATTTGAGTGAGTTTGGTGTGTTCTGACACAATCTGAGAATTGTGCTATCATCTCTACATAAAGCAGCCAGTATTACACACTGATATTTTAGGGTGTTACACTGGGATATGGATGGATTGATTTCAGATGTCCTGGGACACCCTGGGAGAGGTCACATTTCCCCCTTCTCTGGTAATCCCAGGAGCACAGGCTGAGCAGGGCTGCAGGTCCTAAATTGTTGAGTTTGCAGGGGTCCCCAGGATGAGGTGAGAGATGAGGAATCTGACTCCAGGTTCTCAGAAGGCTGATTTATTATTTTCTGATATATATATTATATAAAAGAATGCTATACTAAACTATACTAAAGAAAGAGAAAGGATACAGACAGAAGGCTTAACAAGAATGACAATGAAAAACTTGTGAGTGACCCCTCAGAGTCCAATACAGCTGATGGTGATTGGTCATTAAGTAAAAACAATTCACATGAAACCAATCAAACAATGACCAGTTGGTAACGATGTCCAAACCACATTCCAAAGCAGCAAACATGGGAGAAGCAAATCAGATAATTATTGTTTTTATTTCTCTCTAAGGCTTCTCAGCTTCCCAGGAGAAGAAATCCTGGCAAAGGGATTTTTCAGAAAATAWGACAGTGACACTAAATCATGTTGGATCTTGGTTACCTTTTCTGGGATTTCAGGGAGTGGTTAGCAGTGGTTTTAAACCTATCTGTGCTCCTACTATTCCACAGTCAGCTCAGATGCTGCCCTGTTGCTGGTGTTTTGTTTGATGTTCTCTCAGAAACAAAAGGGTGCTGTGGATCCTGAGTGCTGCTGATAAAACCTCCCTGGCACTTCCCCAGGCAGCCAGGAGTGGCTGCTCCAGTGGTTCTCCAGGAGAACAGAGCAGGATGAAAGGAGTCTGGGGAATCAGAACTTAGGACAAAAGCCAACAGAAAATGTTCCCTTCAATTTAATGCAAAACCTGCAGTGACCTGGAGATGAGCACAATCAAGGCACTTCAGGCACATGAGAATTGAGAAGTTMTCAAGATCTAGGGCACAGTGAGGGGAATCCTGCATCAGACTGATAAAATACTTTCTTTTCCAGTGACTGGCAAATTTAGCCACTGTAACATGCAAGGTAGATAAGAAAAAAACTAAAACCTGTTTGTCAAAACAGAATTACCTTTTTTTTTTTGTATTACTGTTGATCCATATCTATCTATTTTCCATAGTTATGTATCTGGAAGGTATTTAGCCAAACAGGTTTTTTGTTTGTTTTTTTTTTTTAATGAGCCCTCTTTCTCTTTCCACATGTTTGTTGCAATAAGAAGAGCACAAATAACAGGTGGAACCAGCCCTAAGGTCCTTGCCTTGTCACATAACTTTTTAGCTCATCCTCCCAGCACCAGCTTTTTTTTCCTTAGTGCTGGGGTTACCTTAAAGGACTTTCAGGATCTGTGAATCCCATGGTGACCTGGGCAGCACTGGGATGTAAATGACAGAGAGATAGGAAATGCACCTTCTGCTCTGATTTCACCTCTCTAAAACGTCATGAAAATCATAATTTCTGGGCTCTACACCTGAAAATGGCTACTAAAGAGCTGACATTAATTACTTTTCCAGCTGACTTTGCACACCATCCCTCAGCAGGTGGTTCTCAGGACTGTGGAGAGGAAAAGTGACAATACTCACACCTTCCCCCAGCACTGGGGGGACCCAGCTGGCCTTTCCTCCCCAACTGCCTGGGATGAGGATGYCTAACCAAAGGTCTACTAATCCCATTTCAATGGCTCTGACAGAGGACACATAGTTTTCTCATAGTTTTCTTCAACCTATTTAAGAGTCTAAAATAACTTGGTTTTTTGTTTGTTTTTTTTTTTTCAAAAGGCAACTGTTGCTTACCTGTGGTCTTCCCTTCAGTCCTGGAGCTCCTGCCAGGTTGTGGCAGGAATTTCCCAGCAGGGCGGTGCTCTGCATCTGGAGAAGGAAGGACAAGAATTTTTATGGATTCAAGATGGGAAAYCTTCAATGTCTGGGGAAGGAGGGTGACAAAAGCAATTTTATTTAGCAGGGCAGATGTTCAACCTGCTACAAAATATTGTTCTTGAGCACGGAGGTCTCTCCATTTCTCCCATAACAATAAATCACAAGGAAAAAATGGAATTACCTTATAAAAGAGACCGYGCAGGATGCTGAAGTTTGGCCTCAGCGGTGCTCTTTTGTTCCTCACAGTGGCTTTGGTGCAAAAGGCTGGCACTGCCATTACAACCTCCCTCAATAAACTGAGCTCACAGCTCTGCTTTCCTCTTATCCTGCCTTTCCATCTCAAGATAACTTTAATTGAGGGCTGCAGTGCATGAACTCTAAAGAGTTTTAGGCACCACTTTGGGATGTCTGATGCCTTCTCTTCTGAAGCTCCTCTTCTTGCTCGCCAGTCTCACAGAGAACACCCCCATAGTTCACTGACAAATCAAACTTGCTGTGAGCCTAAACCCAGGATCTTTTCCCAGACAAATCCTTCTCCATGGTATTCAGCAAAGCAAATTTGTTACTGCACACTACACAGGCACAGTGGGTTTGACACAAGTGGCTAAGTTTGTGTTGATGACAAAGGACTTTTCTTCCCCAAGGAAAGATAAAGGAAGGGCTGTGAATTCAAAGCACGAATGCACTTATGGGACTGCATCACTCCCCTTCAGCTGATACATGGTGTTACCACAATCTTTGATTTCTCTCTGCCTCTGAGTAATCATAAAATCCCACAATGGCTTGGGTTGGAAGGGACCATCTTGTTCCAGCTCCCTGCCAGAAACTGTCAGGGCTCAGAACTGTTTCTCTCTGGGTGAGAGGAGTCAGGCAGCCCCAATTCTTCTCTGAATATTTCACATTAAAAGAAAACAGTGGGAGCTTGTATTCTGCTGCTCTAAACCATCCAGTATCAATAACCCCACAGTCTGCACAGTGATTTAGTTTTAAGAGGCATGGCTATACATTTCCTGCTACAGGAGGAAACTATCAAATTTACTGTGCTGAAAGATCGATGCTGGCACACATCACTGAACTCTGAGAAGCTTTTGACAGCAAAGGTCTCCATTTCTCTCTTCATTCTCCTCCAGGATAAAAAGAAATTCTCAAGAAATCTGTTTTCTTACAGACTGGTCACACCTTCAATCTCCTTGAGCACAGGGCAAGGCTGAGGCATCAAGCTGCAAGTCTGGCACCACAATTAGGGGCCCACATTTAGGTGTGAGAGCTCTTGGGCTCTKTTCTTCAGTTTCTCTTACAGAAAGGGTTTAAAATGCATGGTATTATTTACTGATCCTGCCAATTTGCTCTGATATCTAATTAGTACTTATGGAGTACCTCAAGATCATCAGAAAGGGCACCAGGCCAAGCACAGCACATTAATTAAAAAAGCCACCTTGTAGGTGACCTCACTGGCTCCTTCTGGGTTCACTGCCTCATCTTAATTCAGCCAAGCACAGAATTTACCCCCACATTATTACATTCTCCTGCACTGGATTGCTTTGTCCAAGCTCAATCAACTCCCACACCCCCTACAGCTGAGGAGGAGAACATAATACACAAAAATGCTCCTTACCAGTCACCAAATCTGCTTCTGTGAAGAAGAGGATGGCTTGTCTGAAGGTGACCTCTGGGGTCAAGGCCATGAGTGCCTGTGGGAGGCTGTGCCCTGTGCTGAGGCTGTCCCTGCCCCGTGTCCATCCCTGCAGGGCAGCTCCCAGGGCCCGGAAGGCGTCGATGCCGCGGAGCGCGCACACCAGGACGGGGCTGGACATCAGCGTGCCCAGGCTGCTCTGCCAGTGAGTGTCCCCAGCCTCAAAAGGGGTCACCTCCCTGGCCTGGCACCGAGTGAGGTGGGRCAGCCACTTCAGGCCCAGCAGCTCAAGTCCTGAATCAAGAAAAATGCTTTTAGCACCAGGCAGCAGCTTGTGTTTCGTAGAAGTTGTGCTTTCTTTTGGACACAAACATTTTATTTCACGTGGACTTTTTCCATGCRCAAGTTCCAATGCTGTTCTGACTTCTGTTTCATCCAGAATGGACTGTAATGCAAATCTAGGAATATACTGGGAAAACCCATGAGATGCAAATTCTAAGAAATGCCATTAGAGTGAAGAACAAAAAAAGGGCTATCTGGGAAATCAACAGGGAGCCACAGGGAGCAAGTGCCATGATTTGATTAGAGAGCACAGCTAATGGAGGAGAGTGGAAAGGGAATCACTGAGAGTACACTGATAACAATGTGGCTTGGCACAGCATAATCCATAATTATGGATCCTTTAGCACCTCTCATAACACTTTAAGCAATGTTTTGCAGAATAACAAACTACAGCAGAATGCTGACTTGTCTCTAAAGTAGTTTCAATGTTGTTGGGGTTGTAAAGTTGTCTTCTGACTCTGTTGGAAGGTATTTAGGGCTCAGTCCACGAGTGCTGGAAGTTTCTGTTGGCTCAGATCTCAGATACAGAACTTCACAGGATTTCAAGCAGTATTTCAACASAGTTTTGGGAGAGTCAGATACAACACAGTGTAAGACAGGCAGACTCAAGCCCTTTGTGCCTACAGCTCCTGTGTTATCACACTTCAGTGCAACCTGCACATGAAATTACATAAATCCCTGTCCTGCCTAGGGCCTGACAGCCCTTTTCATGCACATGTGAGCAGCAGTGTGGGGACAGCCTCACTGCTCCTCCCGTGGGGGAACCGGAGCGTGAGGCTGTGAGGGGCCTTGGTTGTGCTCACCAGGGCTGTCACTGCAGCCACAGAACAGAGCTGGGGCTGCCAAATTCCTGTCCCACTTCAGCCCAGCCTTACCTCCCCCTGCTCAGGGAGGGACACAGTGCTCTGTGTTACATAAAAGCTCTGCAAGCCCAAGCACTACTTGGAACTCATTTGATGMTCTCTGTAGCAAATTATGCCCACCTGAGCTGTTTGTGACTGCCCATAACAAACCAAGAGAAATTCTTCAGCTCTTTAGGAGGGTAACAAAGAAACCCATTCTYCCTGAGGCCCCTTCACCACATTTTCCATTATGTTCCTGCTATGCTAAAAAGGATAAACATTCCTGCCCAGAGGTGGGTTACCTGCACTCTGAGGCTGATCCCTGAGCGGGGGCAGCAGGATCTGCTGGAGAAGCTCCCCAGCACGCTTCAGAGCCTGCATCCCCACCAGTGTCAGCATCACCACCTGCTCCATGCCGGGCTCAGCAGTGAAAGCTCGGTGGCACAGGAAATCCAGAGGGATGGGATGGGGCTCTGGCACCGCGCTGAGGTTTCCTCCTGCCCAAAGGAGCATCAAAACAAAACTGTTACCCCATGAAAACACAGCTCAGGCTTTTTGCTGTGAAGGAATTGTATAAATCCCAACCAGCATTTCACTGTGCCCTCACGCTGCAGCTCAGGAAAATCCTCCTGAAGGAGGAATATTAACACAGCAAAGCCCCTCTAATTAGTCCCAGTCCTTCCCTGGAATTACATTTTGCYGTGTAAAGCAAATACATTCCTTGTAATTTTGATATCCTTATTCACACCATTAGGCAGAGCTGACAGATCTATACCAAAATGATTTAAGGCATCAGTTTTGGGATGATAACTMATGACTGACTTCACATTAAATCAATACCTCATTTTGCTTTCTAGGACATTGCAGGGCACACAATTGGGAGCTAATCTGGGGACTGCTGTAACTCTGTGCTTCTATCCACAGTCCTGTTGGGAACAGCACAGCCTGGAGAATCCCTGGCCCATCAGAAAACCCTGCCTGYTCCATACTGATTCACTACATGATTATGTAGGCAATAAACATTTATTTACTTACTTATTTCTACATCATAACATTTCATAATGCTAGAGAATTGCGAATGACATGCATTTAATTTTCATTTTTCCTTAGGATTTAGAGTCACTTTGGTTTTGGAGAGCAATATGTTTTAACTCAAAGCCCTGGCATCCAAATTTTCAAATAATTAAATTAAATTAAACTAAGTTAACTTCCTGAACACATAAAACCCCCCAACATGTAGTTAGTGAAATAAACATGGGATTTTTTTTACTCCAAGTGTACAGAACTAGGAGGTTTAAGACTCACCCATGTGAGTCATAGATTAAGAACAGAAAACCCATTTCCTTGCTGTTTGAAATCCTATCAATCTCCCAGCTTTGAATGAATGAGCTACCAAAGTGAATACAACTGTACAAACTGAAATTTAGAATATCTGAGTAAAATGAAACTGGAAAGTGCCTTTTCTGCACCTACAGAACTATAGCTGCCAGCATTTATCACTTCAGCACATTCCAGTCCTACACACAGCCCACAATTTATCTCATTTTAATATTTTGACTTCTCTTGAAACTATGGGAATAAATACGTATTGATTTGCTATTAATCCGCTAATTACCTTAATTAAGGCTTAATCRGATGTTACTGTGTCATGTTTCAATAATTTCTTTTTGCATATATCTTTTAACTTACTTTACAAAGGTATTTTCACTTTGATTTCCATTGATTCTTCCATGAGAGTTACTGTGATTGACTGGCAGCAGAACTGTCACAGACAYATTTTATGAAAATCCTTCTGGTAGGATTTTTCTCCTGAGAAGCTGAGAAGCCTCAGAAAGGAAATGTAAACAATAATTRTCTGATGGTTGTGGAATGTGGTCTGGAGATGGGTTACCAACAGGTGCATCTTTGATTGGTCTCATGTGAATTGTTTTTACTTGATGACCAATCCCAGTCCAGCTACATCGAGGCTGTGAGCAGTCACAAGATTTTATTATCATTCTTTTCTGGCCTTCTGATGTCTCCTCTCTTTCTTTAGTATAGTTTTAGTATAGCATTTTTAATATAATATATATCATAAAATAATAAATCAGCCTTCTGAAACATGGAGTCAAGATTCTCATTTATTCTCTGATCTTGGGGACCCTCAAACACCATCACACAGAAAAGCAAATGAGATCCTACAGACAAACAGCAGATTCCTAATGATTTTATCCAGGAAAATTTCTTGGTACTGTGGCTGCTCCATCCCTGCAAATGTCCAAGGCCAGGTTGGACAGGGCTTGGAGCAACCTGGTATAGTGGCAGGTGTCCCWGCCTTTGGAATGAGATCACAGAATSACAGAATAATGAGGTTGGAAGAGACCTCTAAGATCATTGAGTCCAACCTGTGCCCTCACACCTCAACTAGACCACAGCACCAAGTGCCATGTCCAGKCTTTTAAMCMCATCCAGRGATGGTGATTCTRCCACCTCCCTGGGAAGGGCATTCCAGYACTTTAYTATTCTTTCAGTGAAAAATTTCTTCCTAATATCCAACMTGTSCCTTCCCTGATGYAGCTGGAGRCTGTGTCCTCTGGTTCTGTCAGAGACCAACCCCACCTGTCTGCAGCCTCCCTTCAGGAAGGTGTAGAGAGCAATAAGGTCACCTCTGGGCCTCCTCTTCTCCAGGCTAAACAGTCCCAGCTCCTTCAAATGTTCCTCACAGGGTTTGTGTTCCCAGCCCCTCACCAGCCTYRTTGCCCTCCTCTGGATGTGCTCAAGCATCTCAACATCCTTCCCAAACTGAGGRGCCTGAACTGGACACAGCACTYGAGATGGGGCCTCACCAGAGCCGAGTACAGGGGMAGAAKGACCTCCCTGCTCCTGCTGGCCAYACCATTCCTCATTGTTCCAGGTTGCAAGGCAAGAAGTATTCCATTACCATCTGTATGGCAGTTGTCCTTTGCCACGTGGGCAGTTTGCCTTATCTCTCTGAGTGACCACACCCACTCCTCCCTCTGGGGGGACATCTGCTGATAACAGCTACTGAATGTCACTGCATGGCATAAGAACTACAGCATCCCATGGGGAGATGGGAGCCCAGAGGGAGGAGCCAAGCATTCCTACCCGGATATAATCTGGAGATTCTGGAACACCAGCACGGCTTCTGCACTGGATTCCCCAGAGGAACAGCAGATGCCTCTCCTTCCACTGGATCTTTGGAGGAAGACTGCACCTTTCTGCAGGATCCCTGCYCCAGCAGAACCACCCCTGACACTGCAGGAGGGCTGAGCCACAATTCCAATGGGGCTGCTGCCAACACCCTGACCCACAGGGCGTCAGGCTGGGTTCTGACCCTGTCAGCGTTGTTCTAGTGCACTGCATTGTTTATTTTATCCTTTTATTTTCTTCTCTATTAAAGAATTGTTATTTCCTACTCCCATATTTTTTGCCTGAGAGCCCCTTAATTTAAAATTTATAGCAATTCAGAGGGGTGGGAAGGGTTCACATTCTCCATTTCGGAGGGGCTCCTGCTTTCCCTAGCAGRCACCTGTCTTCCCAAACCGAGACACTRATGCAGGCCAGGATGCCATTGGCCTTCTCAGCCACCAAGAAGATGAGGTTTGAGGTCCCTCCCAGCCCAGAGCAGTCCCAGGTGTGTGCCCCTGGAGCCCCTGACGTACCCAGGCTGTGCAGCATGGCCTCGGCGTACGGAGCCCCGTGGAAGCACAGCGACGGCTCCTCTCCAGCAGCTGCAGGGGGGAGGCTGTGCCCAATGCCAGGGCCTGCCTCTGCCAGCTCCTCCATCAGCCCTGTGCTCAGAACAGCACCAGATGTGAGCAATGCTGAGCTCTGCTCAGCCTGACATGAAAACACCCTGCTGTCAAATGTTTGAGTCACTGGTCACAGCTCCGCTACAGACTGAGCTTACCCCAGACACCACACACAGCTGAACCATCCCCTCTCCCCAAAATCACATGGGACACTTAAAAAGGGGCAAGGAGCTCTTGAAAACTGAGGCTGGCCCACAGCCTTCTCTTTTTCAGCAGCACCCAGTTGTTTCTATCCCCTTCTAACTCTGCTGGGAACTGAAATGTGGAAGAAGTGCACAGATGCTSCCACAGAGCTCCTGAATTTGAATAAATATCTTAAATAAGGTGGTGTCCACTAGRGAGAGTCCCAGATCTGACCCAGTGCTCACGTGGAGGCCCTCAAGGTGTCTCACACTTCCAGGCATGAGGCCAAAGTCCTGCATCCCACAGGGCCCTCGTGGGCAGGGAGGTATTGCTGGGGTGACAGACCTGAACAGAGACATCATGTTCTGCTCCTGTGATTTCCAGCCTGGAAAATATCCCATTCCACGCCACTTTTACAGACACTGAGTGCTTAAAGCCACAATCTCTCAGCTCCCATTCTCCCTCTAAAGAGCTGGGCTGTGCACAGGCAGTGCATTAAGGTGTTGCATACAGTACATTTCCACAACAATTAGTTCAGCCTTCTGTAATAATGTTTCAGGCCACAGTTTTAAAGGCTTGTTATTTTTWAAATTACTTTGTACACATTTGATTGCTTCCTACCGTACAAGCCTGTCAAAAATTCACTGTAGTGGAGCATGGGAAATGGATTATTGATGTTAGAGGCTGATGGCAAAGCTTGGATGTCAAATGTACCACTGACAATCACCTGCTCCTCCAAATTCAAAAGGCATGAGGCACCAAAAATGGGTCATCACTGTCCCAGCAGTATTGCCTGTTGTTTATTCAAACTCAGGGCATGGCAGAAAGTAAAGCTTGGACAAAAATGTGTGGTGTTTGGACCTCAGGACACAGATCCCTCCAATTTATCTGCTCTGTTTCAGGAGTATTTGTCAAGTTTTAACTTGCTTTGAAAATTGAACAGCATTTGAGACCCTGAAGGGGAAAGTGCTTTTCATATTGATTACAAATGCAGAATTTCTTAGTGAGGTATTTACCCTACTCCAATCTCAGTGCAATTCTGCACTTCCCAGAGGCCAATCCAAAGCTTGTGGGGAAAGAATATAATTTTCCCCTCTCCAGGGCTCTGGAATATGGACTAAGGTGTCTTTCTGCAGTACAGGACKGATGAAAATAGCACAGAACACACGGAAAGACGCATTTGCAAAATCTGTCACAAAAAAAGGGAAAAACCCTGAGGTTCTTTAGCATGAGGGAAAATATTTTACCTTTCCAGACTACCCTTCATTCCAGCCCCCCCCCCGTATTTCTAGTGGAAATTTCCCCGTGCAAAACATGAACACAAAACATCATCTGTGGCACTGAGGGAAGCTGCARAAACTGCACTTTTTAATGAGCAACTTTCCCTGGGTGCAGAGGCAGCAGGTGACACGGGGCTGTAATTACTGTGCCATGATTAATCCTCTGTGTCTGCACATGTTTTCAGAACAGTCTGTGATAGTCTCAAGAGAAAAAGCCCAGGACTATTTGAATTGTCATTGTTTCCCCCCCCCCAAACCTCTAAATGTTCTTTCCTATTGTGGATAAATTAAAGGGAGCAATTGGGCTGGGGATGAATGTCTCCATCATGGGCAGTGTGGGATGGTGTTAATGGAAGGGTCACCCACAGTGATCCCTCTTGGGAAGAGCCAAGCAGGGCAGGATTTCTGTTCCCTSCTGACCACTGCTGTTGCCTCTGATCTTCCCCACTTGAGGTCCATGTCAACTGRTCCTTAAGAAAACACAAACTCAAGTGAGAAGATTTAAGGCAACAACTTGGCTGGGTTTTGGCAGTCCCTCCRTAGAAAATGAGTTAACTTTGGGTARCTTGGAGGTCACAAGGATGCAGGACTCAAAGCTGAGGTTGATAGGATCAGATGCTGCCCTCAAGCTCAGAGGCACAGCTGGATTTTGGCCACCCTACCTCTCCGGGCAAAAAGAGTTTCTGAGAGGAGGTGATTGAGGCCATAAAATCCCAGCAAGTCCTGAGCTGGGAGGGCCCACAAGGATCCTTGAAATCCAACTGCTGGCCCTGAGCAGGACAGCCCCAACAACAYCTCCATGCACTGGGTGTGAGATGCCAAAGTCAGGCCCAGCTTTGAAGTGTCCAGGGACAAGGCTCACAAATCCAAACAGGAGGTTACAACTTCACATAAAGRAAAAACATTTCCCATACAGATGGAACAAAGGCCCAGGGAGGCARGAGAATCTCTGTCCTTGCAGATTTTCAAGACCTGACAGAAAAATGCCCTGAGCATCCTGAGGGAATTMATTGCTGATGCTCTGCTGAGCAGGATGTTGGATGAGAGACCTTCCACCAGGAACTACTCGGTGATTTTAAGTTCAAGAGGACTCCAGAGCTAAAGATCAAACAGCTGGAAAAGGCCAGGCAGCTCTGTTGGATGCAGTAGTGACTGATTCACACCTTGGTCTGGAGATTCCTACAGCAACATGAGCAGGCCTTGGTAYTCCCACAAAAAATATTCCCTGCCCTGTACAGCTGGGGTTGGACTGCTGATGTGGAACACCCTGCAATGCAAACCCTCCCTGGCAGGCTGCTGGGCAGGGCATTACCTGTCAGCAGGGCAGGGATGTGATGTGTGGCATTCTCCTTCCTCAGCAGCAGCASCAGGCAGTGCCTGCGGGGCTCACCAGGGACTTCTCCTCCTGCAGCACCAGCAGGTGAGCCTGAACTCTTGCCAGGGCAAAAGACAGCAATCTGAAATAATGAAGGGCAGATTAGACTGCTAAATCCAGATGTAATTACTATAGGGCTCAAGCAAATAGATAAATTACAATGGCATAACAAGATCCAGCTCACCACTGAGCCATAGGAACTCCAATATCTGGGTGCTCTGCTTCATCTTTTCCTGAGACAGAGAAACTTAATTTAAACTCAGGGAAGAGGCTTAACACAAAATCATTCTGCCCTGCAGCTGGACTGGGCTAAAACCACAGCAGTTGTAACTCAGCTGATAGGTGGTACCATCCACCATAAGTGGATGTACCATAAGTCACTCTAAGATTATCTGGAGTCTCAAATGAAGAGATGATTTTCACATTGGAGCAGTGGTTGCTGCTGTTAACTCCTTAATGGTCACTTAGTAACATGCTCCAAATATCTGGCTATTTGGGCTGTAGTATTCCATAAACAGGTTTTATTCATTCTACAAAATATTATGAGCAGAGACATTGTTATTCCTTAGGCTCGATCACAGAACAAGCAGAAAAGAGAGAATTTGTAGAGTTTGATTTGCAAAATTATGCATTTCCTGACTGACATAGCAAAGAACCCTGAGCATGATGATTTGAAGTGTGGGGTCCACTCCTTTGTGAGAGAAGGTGTCATATGATTCCTGTGGGATTTATAATATAACAAGGGCAGCACTGGACTTCTTGCATATGTTAAGTTTGACTGMAACCTTGCATTTGTGATTACTGCTGTTTCCTTAGGCTGACTTGTCAAAATGCCAAGTGCACTTTACCTCAAACCTATCACCATGTTAGGCAGAGCTTCAAAGAAAAAAAAAGTTATTTTTGGAAGCTCTTTTTGAAACCCATCTGGAATGCAGTGAAGTAGGGGACTTCATGCTGAAGAGCCCAGAGGGACTGTGAAGCACATCACCAAATATCAGTCTGTTAGTGAAGACTCTTCTCCTGAACCACCTTTGCACATCAGTATTTTGGCTCATGGGGCTACTGCCAGCTCTTGCTTATTCTGACATCAATGGCAAAATTCACATTTGTTATAGTAGGAGCAGGATGATGAATTTACACTCCTGTTCTCCATGAGAGGCCAAGGTTTTGTGGGGTTTTCCTGCTAGGGAAAAAGCCAGCACTGAAAGCAGCCAGAGCTCACTCACAGGAACACGGAGAGCTGGGAAAGAGGGAATGGGTGTCCTGGAGCACTCACTGGGGGAGTGCTGGCACCATCAGCTGCAGGGCAAGGGGTGAGGCAGGGCACAAAGGGCACAGTACCTGCCCTGCTGCCATGCCCAGCACAAGGCCCTGCTGTGCTGAGAGCTGCAGCTGCCGCAGTCCTTGCAGCACAAAGCCCCGGCGGGCACAGGCGGAAAGCACAGCCCCATAGGCACACGGAGGCACCACAGGTGACACCAGCAGAATGATGTCCCCTAGATCARAGAAAGGGCAAGAAAAACAGCATATTATTGTCACAGGAGCTGTGGGATCAATGCAAGGCAGCTCTCAGAGCAGCTGCCTCCACCTTGAAGCAAACAGCTGCATCCCGAGCAGTGCCCTGTGTTTTATGGTTTGYTTGCTGCATCCAGCTCATCATGACTGCCATCCAAGGCCAGCCCAGAGTGAGAAAGCTTATGGCATCATCAGTAATATCTTTGTGAATCATCAGATGAGACGAGCCAGGCTGTCTGCCCAGGTCTGGGAGCTGCTCACAGGCAGTGTACAGGCAGTGTGTTGGTGCTGGCTGGGCTGTGGGAGCTGTCCCCAGGCAGCCCCCAGCACTCAGGGCACGACTGAGCCTTGTAGGCCTGACCATGCTCTGAGTGACCAAACTGGGCAACAAGAACTACTTGTTCTTGCTCAATTTGTCCACTCCAAAGAGCATGAAGCAGCTCTGGCCACTCCTTTGTGCTCTCATTCCTCTCTGCTGTTACTGGTGGTCTCAGCAATCCTGCCCAGCACCCCCTTCTGCTTCCTGTTGTTCCTCCTTTGTTCCTGCCTTTAATCTTCATCCCAGACCTCTATTGTGGCACAAGCCCCTGAAGCTCTGGACCACCTGTGATCTCACCTTTGGTTTGGTACCCTCTGGGGCCTCACAGGTTCCTTGGACACCATGGCAATGGTACCAGCCTGCCCTGTCCCACCTGATCCTCTTCCAGCAGCTCTGGCTGCTCGAGCTCTCCTTGAGTCTCTCATCCCAGTACAAACGATTGTAGACACAACTGGAATTCACCTTGGGTTAGAGCTTTGGGTTTTTAGACTCCTGTTCTCCAAGTTGAATCCCAGGCTCCCTGCCAACCTTGAGCAAGCTCAGGAGAAGGAGCCTCCAAGGCCTCCTGAGAAGCCCCCCACATCCTAAGCAGTGTGAGACAAGCTCAAAACTTTTCCCTGAACCCTCTGACCTGTCTGAGCTCCCTGTTTTTACCATGACCTCCATTATTACACYTTCTCAGTTCTAACACAGCTTTTTTATCCCTCACAATGTATATTCAGATCTCCATAAGCTGCCAAGAGTGAGCTCTGAGACCACTTCTATGGGTTTCCTCTATGCTGCCTCAGTAATTTCTCATAGCTTTAACCAATAGATTTAATGAGATTGGAGGATTTTTCGTTGTGTCCCAGTTGATTTTGAGGGTAGGACAGTAAATACTTCTTTTTATTCTAGATTTTGTGATATGGATATCTGTCCTGCCAAGGCTCAGCCTGGTAGTTGAAAGCAACAGCACCAAAACAAGGGAAACCTTGGGTTTATCACTAAGGATGGGACAGGCAGGATGGTTCTTTGCCCAAAATCTCTGTTTGGCTTTGTGGCTTTAACACTGGATTTTAGCCATATTCATGATATGGGAACAGTCAAAATCTAAGATTGTTGATGGGAAGATTTTGGTTCCACTCCAGTTGATAACACTTTACRAACCATTTTTTTGCACACACATATCCCAAACCCACAAGAATATCTGCTTGGGTCACCAAAACTCTGATTACTGAGAAGGGGCAGGTCTACTCAGCTGCAGAACCTCTGCTCTGCATGGGTAAATATTCCTGCTCCAAGAGGAGCTACTGGAGACCAGAAGGAAGGAGTCACTGAATGTTTCTTTTCCTGAAAACCCCAAGGGTGTCTGCTCCCAGAGCAGAGTTTCAGTTCCTCTTGCCAGAGCAAAGTTATCTGAGGAGCAGAGCTTGACAGTGACTTCTGAGGCTCCATGCAGATGGAACGTGGTGTGGTGGARCTCAGCAGCCCACAGCAAATGTGAATCATTAAGGGCCATAAAAGGAAGGGGAGGCAGCAAATGTGACTCATTCCATCAGTAGCCACCAGCTGCCATCAATCCCAATCCCAAATAACAGAGCCAAGGGCTGCCTGCCAAACTACCTGAGTTAACATRAGCCAAAAGATGAAAAACTCTCTCAAAATTGGTTTTTTCCTTTCTCCTTTTTCTATTTTCCTTCCCTTGTACTCATTTTTCATCTTTTTGCCTTGTGCTTCCATCCTTTTCTCATGGATTCTTTTCTTTGGCAATGTAATTCCCCATGCTTTCTTTCCCTGTCAGTCCAATCCTGCTTTCCTTCTTCCATCTGCTCCCTGACACCTGCTGAACTTCTGCTCCCCTCTGCTCTCCCTTCATTCCTGTGAATGAAATTCCCACTTCAACTGGGCCAGCAGAAACCAGCCAGGAGCACTGTCCAAAAGCCCCCTGCAGGAGCCCAACACCTTTTAGCCAGGCAGGGCCTTGGCAGGGGTCCCCTGGATATTGCTGGTTAGGTTTGCTGCTGCTTAGGTACAAATTCAGGGGCTGAACACTGCTCCTACAAAGGGAAAATGGGGATGGTGAGGTGATAACCCATTGGCATTAGTCCCATAAAATGCTCTCCTTTCTGATTGTGGTCAGTCCTGCCCTAAACAAAGCTTTAACCTTTTAATTCCCCTGATTATAATATTCACTCTTCAGCAGGAGAGGCAAAGGATCTCTGATCAATGAACCAGCAGTTTAAGGACTCTGTTAGGTCTTCATGTGACTGTTTCTTTGTGCAGAGATTTCCTGTGAAGTGTTTTTAGTTTMTTTTTCCCCCCTTCAGTGACATCCAAGCAGCCCCAGGACTCCAGCAGCTGCTCCCACGGGGAGGATGAGGTGGTGCCATTTCTGTGCTGCTTCATTTCAGGCAACAGTGTCCCACTAGAAATTCATTCCTGCCTCCAGAACTGGCCAGGTCACAGCCCTGAGCAATGCAGAGGCAGAATTGCCTTAGCTGGGCTGGAGTAAAGTGGTGTTATCAGTGAAAGAGAACTGTAAACCCTCAAATTTCATTTCCTAGCACTGACCTTTGGTAGTTGAGACAAGCATGGCTGGAGGTCGAGGCAGCATCAAGCCCTGGAGGTCAACTTTTTCTTCATCTGCTCCTGCCCCAGCTGGTGGAGGTCTCTGAGAGCTGCAGAAAAACGATAAATATTAAATGAAAAATATTAAAAGGTTCTGACTCAAACCTACTTTCTGTGACAAATCCAAGGCCACAGAAGCTTCTCTGGTAAAACTGCTTTACTGGAAAAGCCATTTCAATCCCTTGTCCATGACATGAGCTGCATCAAGGTCTCTCTGACTGAACATCTTTTCATATTACTCCCCCTGAGGCYCTCTGTGTTCAATTAAAAGTAGCTAATGCAAAGTAGTCAGCTTGGCAAAGAAATCTGGGAATCAAGAAATATGTCAGGCTGCACTASCAGAGCTTTTCCCACCCACAGACACATCCTAGTTGCTATTCACTTTGGGTTCTTTAGGCTGAGTTTAACCAGTTTGAAGGGTTCGTGTTAGGCAACAAGCATGATCCAGTCTGGCAGGGATGTTCCTGCCAGAGAAACTTCCACAACATTCCTGCACATCCAAAAGGACCCAATCAGGGCAGGGTGAACAGAAGGTGTGCTTGAAAGCCAGGGACTGTCTGGGAACAGTTTTGGCTGGGACTGTGAGCTCAGGCTGCTCAGGCAAACCTGCCTCATCCCCTGCCACCAGCACGGAGCTGGCTGGAACACATCCTGCTTGCTCACTCCCAGGAGCCTGTAGCATTTGCAAGTCTAATCTGAAAAGGGCAATCTGAGCTGCAGTTTGTATTCCTGTCTCCCAACAGACCAAATTACCAGCATTAGGAGAAAGACAAGTGCATTATTTAGGAGGTAACACTGCTCCGGACTGAGTTATACCAGAGGAGCAGAATTTATCATCTTTGTAAGAGGAAAAATGCATCCCTGAGGAAAATAAACAAATAAAGAGAATGAAACTCGACCAAATTGAATTTTTTTTTTTTTTGACATCTTAAACATAAAAATGGTGAGAGTCTCTGGCTGTGGCTGAGAGCAGAGCTGAACTCTGACACATAATCCTCCACAGCAATCCACAGGTTAATTCCACATGGCTCAGCTTTGCCACTCACAGAAAGCACYGACAGCAGTGCAGGGGATCTCACCTCCAGCCTGCTGCCTCTGACTGTGCCACCCTGCCCCCAGAACAGGCAGCATCCCTAAAAACCTCTTCAGAACCTGCAGGTCTGAGCTTTCTGCAGCAGAGTTTCTCATGCAGTTCAAGGTTTATAAGCCAYCCATCATTTTCACACACTTCTCTCATCATCCTCCAAAGAACCTTTTCCTACTGAATCCCTTTATCAGCTGATAAGTAGGGAGGGCAAAGCCAGAGGTTTCCTAAGAGAGGGTCACTCACTGGCACACAGCCTTGCAGGTCTTCTCCAGCACCAGGTGTCCAAATCTTGCAGCAAGAGTGTGAATTAGGGGCCTGGATACCAGGGAGCAGGGAATGGGAAGCAACTGCAACTGTCCCACATCTGACACATCCAGGAGCTGAGAGGAGAGGAGCTGGAGCTGTGCCAGGGCAGGTTTAGTTTGGATATCAGGAAAGGTTCATCCCCAGAGGGCACTGCCCAGGCTCCCCAGGGAATGGGCACAGCCCTGAGGCTGTCAGAGCTCCAGGAGTGCCTGGACAATGATCCCWGGAATGCCCAGGGTGGGATTGTTGGGGTGTCTGTGCAGGGCCAGGAGCTGGGCTGGATGATCCCTGTGGGACCCTTCCCACTCAGGACATTCCATGGTTCTGTGATCTGCTGCAGAAGAGAGAAGGATTTCTGCAGACTGCACAAGTGGCTTGGAAATGCAAGAGTAGAGGGATTGCTCCCCCTGCACTGCCGTGCTGCAGGACCCTTGGACAGAGATCTCTGAGTGCCTGCCTGCCTGCAGGGCTCGCTGCCTGAGCAACAACAGCTCCAAACCGTCCGGGGCCATCACCTGGACGGCGGGGGCAGGATTCCAGCGGCTCTCCCTCCGAACCAGAGGCACAGCTCCCGGCGCACCCGGCCGGGCAGGGGCAGGGACACGACAGGCTCCGCCCTGCCACAGCCTCGGGTGATGTCCTGCAGGATTCCATGGGCTTTGGGGCCTCTCACACCTAATGCCAGCACCGGGGGCACCTTGCCAGGCTCTGAAGTGTAGGAGGAAGGCAGCTTTTCTGTGGAAACAAACACATGTGTGAGTAAAACATGGAACAACCCACCCCAAAGTCATTCACCCCACTCAAGGGCTCTTTTCAGATCTGTCAGATCCAGACTTCAACAGAGGAACCACCTGGAAACCACCTGGTTACCTGTCCTGGGAATCCATCACCTGCCCTGGGAACCACCAGGTTACCTGCTCTGGGAATCCATCTCCTGGTTACCTGCCCTGGGGGAGAGATGCTGGCAGCACCTGCATGTGTTTACCCAATAGCAAACCTGAGGTTATTCATGGCAATCTCTTGAAGAGGGGAATTGGTTGCCTCATGTTTGCTGTGAAAAGTTCTTACAGAGCAGATGATGCATTGGAAGTGTCCTTGCCTGTGGCAGGAGTTGGAACTTGGTGGTCTTTAGGGTTTCTTCAGCCCAAACTGTRACTCTAAGCCAACACTTCAAGTTTCTCTTGTTCATCACCAGAAGCAAGGCTGGGGGATTGAAGTGCAGGACAAGAACAGGGGCCTGAGGAAAGGGATGGTTTTGAAGGGCATCACAAAATGGAAATCKGGGGACTTCTTTTTTACATTATTTCCTTCTGGATTAAATACAGATTTTGTACAATGCTCTAAGGTCCAGGCAAATATTTGATTTGCCACCATTAATTTTCTGCCAGGATTTGAACYCTGACTTCCCTTATTTCTTTCCACAGCTCTTCCCTATGACTCTGGCAAACCTTTCTCCAGCACAATTGGGGCCAAGGAAGTAACCCAGAAAAAGMAAATTTGCCTCCTTTCCAATTTTTACTGCAGATGTCAGAAAATGCAGCAAGGTATGTGATTTTCTTCCCTTAGGTTTAAAAACATATTCAAATGTATCATTTCTTGCATGAGAATCAGAAGGCAGAACACAAATCTCCAGAGCAGGTAGATAGTGGAGCAACTGGCTGTAAATATTTAAAAYAATAATTTTAGTGTTATCAAGCTAAGGGTAAAAATCTAATTTACAAACTTGCACAGCAGTTCTCAGCTCAAATGAATTGTCTCTTCATATGAAATGTTCTTAAATAATGGTGCATGGTACAGAGCGTTGAAGCAGATCTGCTGCCTGTCAGCTCCTAATGACTGCAGGTTTTATGGTTTTCTTATTCATCTCTGGAGCCCTCTCCCATTTCTGCAGCTCTCACCAGGAATGGGTTCTGTGCACAGCACCCAGACAGCTGCAACTGCAATCCCATTCCTAGGGCAGCCTGCTCCTACAGCTTTCAAATGCAAAAAGGGAGTGAGGAGACTGGGGAATTTTCTCTGCTTAAACTGGTCTTTATTCCTCTTCTGCCAGAGGAGAAGGAAGCCCATTTCTCTCTCTCTCTCAGCCTGCCTGTGCCTTTCCCAAGAGAAACAGATTGTCTGTTGAACATCTGAACCTTCCAGAAAAACTTTGTGGCTTAAAAAGAAGCAAAAGCCACAAGCAAACTCTGCAGCTAAGGGCACACCTGTTGCTCTGGAATATCTGAACATTATTGTGCTGCAGCAGCAACCAATAATATTCCATAATGCTTTAAGGCTRGCTTCATATCTCTGTTTCTCAAATGGGAGAAAATAAAGATTTGAATGGTACATGCCAGTATTTGATACATTGATGTCTGATGTTCAAGACTGTGATTTGAGTTCAGAGCTCCAGATTGTGYTTATTTACCTTCTCCTGCTGGTCTCTCACCTCAGATGGGATTCTATTAAATAATGTGGCATTTTGGTGAGGGTTTATTAGCCAATGCAATTACAGGCCAGATAAATTAGTACTCCTGAAATCCCACAGGCAATGAGAGGGGGGAATTGTGGAAAAGGGAGACTGGACTTTCTGCAGCTAAAAGCTTCAGGAGTATCAATGGGGAACTAAATGATTTTATTTAACTCATATGAGTCTGTTCCTGGAGCTCAGGGCACTGAAATTTTGGACAGCTCACTGCAAAGGAACAAAAGCTAAAGTTTGAGACCCAAAAATGCATGAAGAGTTAAAAATTCAGCTCATGGATATTCAACGCTGGGAACAGAAAGAAAGAAACAGTCAAAGCTGTTCTATAACTTCTTTTGGGAAAGATACGGGAACTGATAAAGCAACYCTCGTGCAAATCTGACTCTGACCACCCTTCACCTCAGTGCAGTTACAGATCTGGGAGCTCTGGAGGAGAGGCAGAGCCCACCTGAGCTGGAGAGCAGCAGCTCCTGGCCGGGGTAGAGCAGGCGGAGGCCGCAGACATCCAGCCCAGAGCCCAGCAGCAGCCTCAGAGTGTGATGGGTCTCCAGGGGGTTTTGGAAGAGAGCCTCAAACAGCAGCACCATGGCAACCTGGACAGCCAGAGAAAAATATGGAAAAAGCAGGGAAATGCTCCCAAGGCCAGCAGAAGCTCAGAGGTGCAGCCCTGCTGCTCACCTGGAGTTCCCAGGATGGATTTGCACTGCCAGAGCTACAGAGAGGCTTGGGTTTGGTTTGTGTTTATGTGCAGCTCACACACGAGGCTCTTGGCTTTGGGCTAAATCACAGCTATTGAAAATTTTCATTTAATCTATTTCTGCTGATATAATTTTGCCTTTTGTCACATAAACCTACTAGTGAAAAACTGCAAGGCCTCTGGGGCAGAGCCCACAGTGCATCCCTTCTGCTGTTCACTTTGTGCAGCACCATTTGCCCATCTTTGGATGATTAAATAATGATAGACCAACTGGTTGTGTCTCTGTACCTTTAACAGCACCAAARTCAACACTAAAAAAACATCAAAAGGCAAACACATCACTGGTGCTGTCCCAGATTTACATTTCAGAGTCCTCTGTACCAGCCTAATYCATTTCAGCCCATCCTGGCTTGTAGGAAGACTCACACCAACACATTCTGAATGTTTATACCCAAAAGGGAAACAAATTATTATTATTTTCCCCATCAGAGAAACAAATTGTTTTAAAAAGCAAGGGCTTTACAACAGGGAGTTCTGTGGTTCTGTGGATAATAAATTGTCTAGCTGGGGATMAGACAAGGTGATTTTCTGGCCCCAAATTCAGGCATAGTTCTCTTGGATGTTCAACAGCTCAAGGATTTCCCCAGCTCAAGGTTTATGGCTGCAGCAAACACCAAATGAATCTATCACTACTGGACACTTGAAATGAAATGCTACTGCCCCATAAAGACATTATGAGGCTTTACCATCATGATAAAGGAAGATAGAAATTTACTCAAATCATATAAAAGTGGTCTAATTAGGAATAAAAGCTCCATTTCTTTATGTTTGCCTAGCTGAAGCTCTCCTGCTATTAACCCAGTACTCACAGCAGCCAGGAAGGAAGAATTTTCCTGTGGCTGCTCTGAGTCCCTGGGGCTGCCTGGGCTTGGGGCCAGCTGTGATAACAGAGCCATCTAGCACAGGGAAGCCTCAGGAAGTGCCAGTGTCCCCTTTCCTCAGGAGCCTGGCACTTGGCCTTGCTCTCCATTGCAGCTTGGTTCAGTTTTGCCCAGCCTGGTCTCAGACATCACCAGTTCTGGCCACTGAGCCCTGGGCTTCTGACTTGGCCTTGGCACTGGGGGCTCCCAGTGCAGGGCTGTGCCCAGCTCTGGGGCCACCAACACRAGAGGGATGTTGGCCTGTTGGAGCCAGTTCAGAGGAGCCCCCAGGGSTGCCCCCAGGGCTGGAGCCCCTCTGCTCTGGAGCCAGGCTGGSAGAGCTGGGGGTGCTCACCTGGACAGGAGAAGGCTCCAGGGACACCTCAGAGCCCCTGCCAGGGCCTGAAGGGGCTCCAGGAGAGCTGCAGAGGGACTGGGGACAAGGGATGGAGGGACAGGACCCAGGGAATGGCTCCCACTGCCAGAGGGCAGGGMTGGATGGGATATTGGGAATTGGGAATTGTTCCCTGGCAGGGTGGGCAGGCCCTGGCACAGGGTGCCCAGAGCAGCTGGGGCTGCCCCTGGATCCCTGGCAGTGCCCAAGGCCAGGCTGGGCAGGGCTGGGAGCAGCCTGGGACAGTGGGAGGTGTCCCTGCACTTTGCAAAGCTCCAGGGCAGACATCAGGGTGAGCTGCTGCCTGCTGGAGAGAGTGGCTCACTGAGCCCAGCTTTGGAAATCAGCCCTGCTGCCAAACCAGCTATGAAAATGTGCCTGTTCCACCCTGGCAGTGCCCAAGGCCAGGCTGGATGGGGCTTGGAGCAGCCTGGGACAGTGGGAGGTGTCCCTGCCCATGGCAGGGGTGGCACTGGKGGCTTTGAGGCCTCTCCAACCCAAAGCAGTCCATGGCTTTGTGACCCTGGGCTGATCCCTGTGGCTGCTGCTGGCCCTGCCCTGCTCTTCTCAGTAAGAACTCATTTCACATGGGTGAGGTCCTGAACATTTTGTGCTGCACTCCTCACCAAGAGCTAACTGAAATCACTTTAACCTTCTCTTCTCCTGGGGTAGAGTCAGTACAAACACTCCCTACTTGTTCATACCACACACACAGTTACTCAAGGTCAGGCAGAACCAGAACCTTCAGAAATTTCTTGGAATGTTTCTGAGTTTAATCAAAGTTGTGCTGTTTACTGACTTACAGTCAAGTGGTTTCAGGTTATCAAAATTTTGTCTACTCTTACAAATTTGCACCTGGTTGGTAGCAATTTCTCCAACCTACACATTTCAAAGTTTAATCTTCTGTGGCTCAGAGCAATCAGCACATCAATACTGATGACATAAAATACTCAGCTGATATATTTAGGTCTGAGTGAAAAATACTTCAAGATCAGTATTTGTATCAAAGCTCTAGATTGAAATATTCCAGGGCCCTTAATTGTCTCTCAGTGTCCCCCCTGAGCCCCAGGGGAGGAAGGAGGGGTTGTTTGTTGCTCTTTACCTCGATGTCTGTGTCCCTGCAAGCCTCCATGGCACTGCTGTCAGGGAAGTGTTTGTCATCACTCTCAACTGTCTGCCAGTAAAATCCCTTTGGCACTGCAAATGCCTTCTCCACAGCCTGAAATGCACAAAGGACAGCTCTCACTTCCATGTTGCCTTGGTCCCTTAAAATAAAGCAGGAAAATCAGGATCTTGTGGCCACAGAGCACACAAGGATGCAGCTGGTGGATTAAACTCAGCCCAGTATTGTTAATTTATGTCATTTGCTTTCTTCCAGCTATTCCAGTAGCTCAATTTAAGTGATATCCCACAAATATGAATCTGCAACTGCTTCTCAATAGCCTGAGCATTCCCAGGGTCCAACCCAGTGACTCCCCAACACACAGAGCACCCCCAGACATCACCAGGAGCTGCGTCCATCAGCTGAGACCTCAATTCTCCACGACTGTGCTGAGCACTCAGCAGAAAAGGCCTTTGTGAAAGCAATGCTCTAATTAMCCAATCAAATGGAAGGGTAGGGAAGGGATTGCATGAATTCCTACATGCCTGTAGCCAAAATAGCACATTTCTCCTGTGCTCATGTCACCACAAGTGACACATATCTGTTAGCCTCATCGTGCCACATCCTCATGGATAGGCAAAAATCTGGCATTTAGGTCACAGCTCCACACAAGCACAGCATTTCCCAGGCTCAGCACCTTATTTTGTTTTTCATCCATTTTCTGGGCAGCCAAGCAAGCAACTTGTACAAGTGCAAGGGTAAGGATGTGTCACTCAGGAAAGGAGAATGTGCTGTGACTGCACGCTCTGTAAGCAAGGCCACAGTCCAGGGACAAAGGCAACCCTTGAAAGTCACATTTGTCAGCTTCTGGTTAGAACATTCCAGAAATACAGATGCATTTAGGCAGAGTTCACAGCGGGCAGGAATCATCCCAGGGATGAAGAAAAAAAAAAAGTCACTTTTAAAACACAGGCTCAGGTGTAACTCAAAGAAGCTTCACTACTTTTAAAGGCTCTRCTTTGATTTATTGCAGGTGTTAATTTGTCCTCAGCTTATGTGGACTGACCTTTTCAAAAACAGAAAAAGAAATTAATTTTCAACATGGTCTYATCAGGACTTTTATGATGGAGAGAAAAGGGGCTAACCCTGCATGGAGAAGCATCCACTCTGCATTATGAGCTCCATATAATGCTCTTTAATTGTGTCATCACCTGAGAGATTTCGGGTGTGCTGCTTGGCAAATGACAGGCACTTCAGAGCATTCCACAAATGTTTCAAAGTAACAACCAGAAAATGAAATTCATTTGAATATTAAAGCCCCTCTGACAACTGCCTTTCCACTTCAGTAACCTTTTGTGTTGTCTCCTTCCTCTGTTTCCTGTGCTTCATGAGATATTTGCCTGAAATCAGAACTGGGGATTTCACTTTTCACTCTGTTTCAGTCAAATCAACTGCACCAAACCAAGGGCTTTGGCATCTCCCAGTGGATCTGTGCATTCTGTCCTGCAATCCATCAATCCTCAGCCTCCACTGCTGATATTACACTTGGTTGCTGTGGAAAATATCATCAGAAGAAAAGGAGATTTAAGGGAAGGGATCTTCCCCATTCCCAGTGCATGATGCCAGCTCCTATCTGCAGCAGTGGCACAGTGCAGTGAGCCCAGACAAGCCCTACAGAGTGGGAATGCAGCAAAAYCCCAATTTCCTCTTTCTTCCAGATGTTCCTTGAACAAACCTCCTGTCTGTGAATGCTCCAGAAGGAAAAGAAGAGACAAATGTGCTCAAACCAGCACCAGCCTCTATTTCCATAGAAACCTGCAGGATAATCATCCAGCTCCAGGGCACAGGGTGGAAAATCCAAGGGGAAAATCCAAGGGGATTCCAGGTGGAAATCCAGGCTGGAAAATCCAGGCTGGAAAATCCAAGGGGATTCCAGGTGGAAATCCAGGCTGGAAAATCCAAGGGGATTCCAGGTGGAAATCCAGGCTGGAAAATCCAAGGGGATTAATGAGGTATTTGCCTGAAATCAGGCAAATACACACCCTGGTGTAAGCTGTGGATCCATGGTGGTCCCAGGATGCTGCTCCAAGGCCACAGCAGGGGTGTGGCCACACCTGGGAAGCAAGGCCTGTTGGAATTGTTCCTGTCATCTGTCACATCTGTTTTTCAACAGCCAGCCTGAATGGGAGTTCACAAACCAACAGAAAACAGAGCTTGAAAAGTGTTTTTTGTTCCAGAAAATCCTTCTCCTCGTGAATTAGCAAGCAGACAGGTGGCTGCAGGATGAACACCCTGCTTTGTCCAGCCTGGCTGCAACATCCCAGTGGAGAGCTCCTGACACAGCCTTCCTGTGCCATCAACAGGAAAAAACAGGCAGGAAGTCACTTTCCCTGTGAGGTAGGAGAGAATTGCATGGAGCCAGTTGTTCTACTACTGAGCTGAGCCCTTCTGGACACAAAAAGAGAGGGGGACCCTCTGCAGGCAGCTCCAGGAGCTTTCTCTACTGAAAGAACTTGGACACTATTTCTGTTTATGACACTTTAGTGCTACTTTTAATGTTCCACAAGAGGGTGAGTGTGAGAATTTCACCTCAGGGCTGGTTCCTGTCACTCCTCCAACATCACAGCAGCTGTAAATCCTTTCCCAAGCCTGTGGAAGCATCAGCTCTGAGTGCTGACCTGTCCCCTGGTGGGAGGAGAGGAGATTCCCCAAACCCTCAGAGTGGTGAAGAAGCAGCCCAGCCTTTGATCACTGTCACAGACATCTTTTATGAAAGACTCTTTCCTTAGGATTTTTCCTCTTGAGAAGCTGAGAGGCCTCAGGAACAAAATGTAACCAATGGTTATCTGCTGCTGTGGAATGCAACAGGTGCATCTGGGATTGGTCTCATGTGGTTGTTTCTAATTAATGGCCAATCACAGTCAGCTGGCTTGGACAGAGAGCCCGAGCCACAAGCCTTTGTTATCATTCTTTCTTTTTCTATTCTTAGCCAGCCTTCTGATGAAATCCTTTCTTCCATTCTTTTAGGATAGTTTTAATATAATATATATCATAAAATAATAAATCAAACCTTCTAAAACATGGAGTCAGATCCTCATCTCTTCCCTCATCCTGGGACCCCTGTGAGCACCGTCACTGATCCCTACCTGGAAACACCTCTCCAGTGAGGCTCTGAGCCCTGTACCAAGCTCCCACCTCCTGGGAAAAGCCTCCTCCCAGGGAGGAAGGCTCCCTGCACTCAGCCAGCAGCAGCTGCACAGCCCCAGGGAYGCTCTGACTTCTGCTGTGACAGCTTTCAAAGCCCAGACTCATGAACCATAACCATCCCCATGTGTGTCTCCAGGGCTTCTTACAGCACTGACATCCTCTCCATCCACACTGCCATGATCAGGGCGAGCAGGGAGGGAGGGCACGTCCATAAACTCCTGGTTTTAGTAACTCCTTTTTGTCAATTTATTCTTATTTGGTTTGGGTGACAAATTCCAGCTTCTGCCACCCTAAGACACTGGAAAAGACCACTTTGTGCCACAGCTGGGATTGAACACACACCAGTTTTTTCCAAAAAGCATTTAAAAGAAACCTCAAGCTCCTGCTTTGGTTCAGATAATATTACCCAGATGAAGGCAGACAGTTCTGGGAAGGAAACTCACAGGAGAACACAAACATGCTGTAAAATCCTCAGCAGAAGGAAGAATAAGCACATTTCAGAGGAGACTGGAGCTGCAGCAAAGCCATGAATATTTAACTGTCACACAGAAATCTGACCAAGCCTGTGATCCCCTCTTTGTGCTTCCAGTGTTTTCTGTTCCCATCTCTGACAACAAAGGAAGAGCTTTTGCTGTCAGGTGATCTGAGAGAGTCTTCTGAGTTGCAAGGAGTCTTGCAGGCTGTTCCCAGTCCCAGCAGGAAAACAGAAACTGCAGGAAGCATCCCCATGTACTCCACAATCTCATCTCACACACAAGGCAAAGTTCTGCTGAGCCRTTATCTCTGTGAGACAACAGCCAACCCCTCAGAGAAGGATGCTGCACTTGCAGTGCCTGCAGAGCCAGGAGGGAGTTCTGGGCTCAGGTAACCTCTCCCTGCCAGCCCTGCTGAGCACATCAGGGCCAGCAGAGAAAGCACTTCCCTCTCTCTCTCACTCAGCAAGGCTCATGTGTGATGGGATTCACCAAATCCTGCCCCTGATTGAGGCACATCACTCTCAAACTCTCTCCTCTCCCTGCTGCCCTGTGCAGGAGCAGAATTTTCCTGGTAGAATCCAGATGAACACAATGCTGAGTGTGTTCCCTGCACATCTTCCCTCCCCACTGTGCATGTTCTCTTCAGATGGCTGCAGAATTTAGTACAGGTTGCCAGACATATTAATTATTTTATCATTTACTAGGAACTAGTATTTAAATTCCATTTTACGCATCCATTTTTTTTATCTTGACTTTTTTTTTTGTCAAATAATTAAACCATATATCCCTACATTATCCAAATCATTTGTCATCAATACACTTTCAATTAACCTTCCTCTRTATTTCCTAGTATCAAAAACAATAACCATCTGTCATCATCACTCCACAACCACCCCCAAAMAAACATAGAACTAACTCCAGAACTAACCCCCCCAAAAAAACCAAACAAAAATACAAACCATGATGATAAATCATCAACCAATCACCCACCAAATTCTACGTTCTTGTAGCTTATAAAAAGCATGACAAGTGGAGGCACCACAGGCAGCAAAAAGTCTGGGATGGAGAGGGCTCAGCAAGGGAGACATGCAGTTGTGGTGAGTGGATTTCAGAGAGTTTGAAATGGATCTCACTTCCCCTTGCTCCCCTTCTGGATTGGGGAGATCTTAAACCACAGAAGACAGAATGAGAGAGCAGCCCCCAGCCTTTGTGCCCAGCAGCACCAATGGCAAAGCACAGCAGCTTGAGAGCTCTTTAAAGTTGCTCTTTTCAAGAATAATGAGTGATGGACACAATCTAAATGTGAGCTGTCAAATTTTAGGAAGAATGAAAACCTCTAATGTTTTATTCCTCTCCAAGCTGTGCCTTCATCTTTGTGCCAGCTCTGGTAGACATCAGTGTAGTCCTTCCTCCTTCTAAAGGTTAGGGGGTTTTATTTACAAATGCCAGTGGCTGCCTGAACTCCTGGCTCCATGAAAATAAATGCCAGACTCCAGCAGGATTCAGCCAGGGCCAGGATGTCACCTTCTGCCTCCTGAAGATACAGCCATGCAGCTATTCTGGGCTGCAGCTATGGATTATTTTCTATAAAAGTAAATAGATGAAGTGCCAGGACAAACATTTCTCCCCCAGACAAGTCTTATCCGTGTGGAATCTCCAGCCAGATGTGCTCTCACCCAAGCTGCTGGTACAATGTGAGCTGGCTGCACTGCWCACTCAGGCTGCCAGCCAGGCAAGACCTGAGCCTTTTCACTGACTCAGATAAAGAGAAGCCACAGGCAAGGTTTGAAAGCAAAGGGAGGGTGAGGCTGTCCTTTTGAAGCTCCTGCTTTGCAGCTTGAGCCTGGATGTCCCAGAGCTGAGTGCTGGCTCCATGGGTGGCACTGCCAGTGCTGCAGGACCCATCCTGCCACCTCTGCTTTGGGTGAGCCCACGTGGAGGAGCAATCCTGGGTGTTTTATCCCTCCCTAATGCCCAGCTCAGCTGCACAACAATCAGATCTCTCAAGCTTTGGAGGAGGAAAGCACAGCCCTGGGCTGTGAACTGGATCTGGCAGCTCACAGCAATGTGGGGATCAGGTCTGGGAGCTGAGCAAATTCTCCAGCGAGCTCAGGCAGCATCTCCATCCCAAAACATGGCCCAGCTTGGGTGCTGCTCACACAGCATGAAATGAGAGAGAACCCATGGGGCAATAACCCCAAATCAAACCATAACTGCCCCAGCACAGGCACTGAAGCACAGCAAAGCTCAGTGGCTGCAGCTGGGGATGTGTGAAAGGCAGTGCCCACACAGCCACTGCAGAGCTGAGGGAAAAGCTGATGTGGTGATGAGCAGCAGCTCCCTGAGCAAGCTTCCCTCAGCACTGAAATTAGAAGTTGTTACAGCAAAAGACAGTGGAAGATGCTGAAGGCAACTCAGCAGGGCCAAGGCCATGGTGCTTGTCAATGAAATAATGTCACAGCACTCAGAGCCCAGAGAGCTCTGTGCTCTCACTGAGCTCATCTCAAACACAGRCTCACAGAGCTGAAAGATCCTCTGCAAGTGCCTCCCACAGCCTCTTCAGAGGCTGCACACACAGCTTGGGAATCTCAGCTCTGAATCTGTGCCTCAAGTGCACAGAGCAACAAGTGCTGCATCTGGGGCTGCTTTCCACAGGGATTTCAAATTCCAGCAGCAATGGCAGCCATGGTTATTTCAGAATGTGAAATAAAGTGTGCAACTTTCAAAGCTTCTGTGTGTGAGAGCTCCTATGGCAACACAGTTAACATCAACTCCAGCAGGGAAAGCCCAGARTTCTGAAATTCCACATGAAAGAACTGCTCTACTTTCTGCCAGCCCCCTGCCACACATCAGCCTTGCTGTTAGGTCAGTCTTGTGCTGCTTGGCATTTTCAGCAGGCCTGGGTTACAATACCGGGGCAAATTCAGCTCCCTGAACCCAGTTCTGGGATTCTTATCTACAATTAGCCAGAAAAAAAATAAAAATAAAAAATGGAGCTTTGCTTAAGCAAAAAGTAAGGAGGAAACTTTGTGTAGACCTGCCCTTAATCACTGCTATTTGAAAAACCCACACAAACTTTGTGTCAGAGCAGGGAAGCTACTAAAGGAGCACCTGATCATCAGGAGGTGCACCAAAATCAATTTTCTGGGACTTAGAGTAAAAAATTTCCTTCACCTTGACTTAGGGAGTCTGTGGACAGAGGAGGAGGGATGGAGTCCTGAAAAGCTCCCTGGAAATGCTGCTGTGCCCTGCCTCCTCTGTCCTGGCAGGCACCTGCACAGGCTGGGAGTTCAAGGAGATGATCTGGAAGATGATCACCAAAAGCTGAACCTTTTGGGCAAATGTCCCAATGTCCAGAGAACTAAGGGGGAGGAAAAGAGCTCCAGGATGAGGAAAAGCAGCATCAACACTTGCTCTGTGTGTGCTGTCTGTATCCCTAAGGTGAGTGCTTGCATCCTGAGGCTTAGCAGCAGAAGTACTTTCATTTTATGCTAAAATGAAGAAATCCTCTTTCTGCTGACGGGGGACCTTGCAGTTAGCAGCTTCCACAGGGATGGTGTCACTCCCAGCYCAAGCTGGGCTTTAATGACTGCATTGGGAGCTGCTGCTCCTATCAGCAGTGAATTGCTGCAGGTTAATGGGCTCATTGCACAGCACTCATAAAAATGCCTCCAAAACCAGCACAGGCAAAGCAATCTGTTTGAGGTCCAGAACAGGCAGAAAATCCAGCAGACAAATTGACTGAAAACAAGACATTGGCTCATGCACTAACAAACAAAAAGCATAAAGGTTATTACAATTACTGCTGGCAATTGCTCCCCAGATCACACACAGAGCTGCTCAGTACACAACAGCTTCCTTCTGTCTCCATTTCTACCCATTTTTTTTCCACCATCCTGCCAGGATTWCTCTCTCAGACTCTGATCTACCTGGAGCAAAAGCAGGGATTCACTGCATGCTCCTCCACCACGTGGGCACAGCTTCTTTGAGCTGCTTAGTTTTGTACACACTGCCTCAAAACAAACAGAAATGTACAAAAAGCAAAGCATGGATCACTGGCCTTGTACCAAACCTTCAGACCAAAGAAGTTAAAAGAAGATGATACTGAGTTTTCTATGCAGCACTTTTGGGTTGTATTTTAACGACACTTGGGAACATCCTCAGTTGGTAGCACTTTGCAAAGCTCCAGGGCAGACATCAGGGTGAGCTGCTGYCTGCTGAGAGAGWGGCTCACTGAGCCCAGCTTTGGAAATCAGCCCTGCTGCCWAACCAGCTATGAAAATGTGCCTGTTCCACCCTGGCAGTGCCCAAGGCCAGGCTGGACAGGGCTTGGAGCAGCCTGGGACAGTGGGAGGTGTCCCTGCCCATGGCAGGGGTGGAACAGGATGGGCTTTAAGGTCCCTCCCAACCCAAACCATGCTGTGATTCCATAACTCTGTGAAAAAGCCACAATACACAGTGGTCTCAGCCTCACTCAGGCCTGGGGGGGCACAGAGCATTTGAACTTGGGAAGAGAACGTGGTTTTTAAACTGACATCATGTTTTCCATGGCATCAAGGCAAAGATCCACCCCCAGAAAGTGCCTGCTATCTTGCTGTTCAATTCCTAATGATTTATAATTCCTCTAATAAGGGATTTGCATAAAAGCCCTGGCTGTTTAAAATGCTGCCTTATTTTATGCCTTAAAAGCATGGAGCAGATTTATCTTTTACGAGTAGTCAGACTCTTTATGGCTCTTGCTTCTGCTTGAAAGCCACAGTGACTGCAAATCAACAACACTAAGCCTCCTTTTCCTGCACACAAGTGGGATAAACCTTTAGGCAAATTGCTAAGTGCACTGCTAAACCCCTAAGCTTTCATGGCATTGATTCTCACAGAGTCATGGTAATCCCCAAATCTGGTTGAAATGGCAGAAAAGTTCCAATACTACATCATTTTCAAAATTAAAACTTCATTGTGAACAAGAATTGCAGGCTTTGCCATTCCCTGGAATTGTGTCTCGAGGGTTTTGTTCATCTACAAATATTGGGAAAAGACCACAGTTGTCTAAAGGCTGATGCTGCTGTGGGAAGGAAATAAACAAAAGATTCTCTCAAAAGGTATAGAAATCAGGTCATATTCAGTGCTGCTTTGAAAACCCACTCTAAGTATTTACACCAAGGTAGGAAAGGCTGGGAAAGGCCTAAAAGCAGCATTGGGTGCCCTCAAGGAATAAATTCCCCCAATTAGTATAAGGAATTCTTGTAACATTTCATTGGTGGAATATTTGTTATGGGGCACTTGCTAATCTGACAGAAGTGAAAGGTTAATTATTATTCTGCTTCTGGACAGCAGTGAGTGCTCCTGCAGACATTTCCAGGCAGGCAAGAAGCACTTGGTTGGGAGAGGTGCTGTGTCCTTGGAGCTCACACACTTCCCTGGAAATCCACAGATTTTAAAATCACAGAACTGAATCACAGAATATTCTAATATTAGAAGCATTTGTTTTCAAACTCTGTTTAAATCCTTTGCTAAAGCAAATGAGAATCTCTGTTAACACTGGAAAAGCAACTTTTACTGGACCTGATCAAAAAATTACCAGAAGTCCAAGCACTTGTGTACAGTACCTGAGGGTCAGGATTAACAGCAGTGATGTTACTGAGCAGGACAGAGGGAATTGCAGGAACAAGTGGGCACAGCTGCTTTTGGAAGTGACTGGCCAGTTCATCTCTCCACCAGATAACATCTGGAAGCCACGTGGAGGTCAGAAAAGCAGAAATCTTCTGGTAAAAGCTGGATGTTCCCTGGAGATGTTCTGCAGTCTGCAAAGAGCCAGTGGTTAAAAAGCTTTGGTGATGGTTTCRGAAACTCTGTCTGCACCTTGCAGCTGCAGCAGCTCCTCCTCTGCCCAGAGCCACCCCAGTCCCCAGTCCCACCCAGCTGCCCTCAGGTGCTCCAAAMCAACCCCTGGTGTGACACCCTGCACCTCCCAAACCACTGCACCCTTCAACCCATCCATCAGCTCTCAAACCCTGCTCCAAAGCAGATCCCACCACCCTCAGAGGGGGAGAAAATCCCATAAACAGGGCCATGAACCAGCCCAACACAATGAAACATTAACTTCCAAAGACTTTCTCAGGGATATAAATGAAAACAGGTGTTAGTGCCCCATTCCTGGAAGTGTTCAMTGCCAGGGTGCAGAGAGCACCGAGCAGTCTGGTCCAGTGCAAGCTGTCCCTGCCCATGACAGAGGGCTGGAATTAGATGAGCTTTAAGGTCCCTTCCAACCCAAACTATTCTKTGATTTTTAAAGATTGAGSCTAATATTAATTCTGATACATTAATATTGAATACTGCACTGCTAAACTACAGTTTTCCATCATTTAACCTCCCCTCTAAGCCTCATTGTTCTTCAGGTTGATTCTTAATTAGCAGGACTTTCAGAGAATAAAACCAGTGACCTCAAGGAGACCTGATTAGAAATTAACAGACTCAACAACTGTGCAGAACATCTTCTCTCCACCAGTTACTCAGAGGGAAATGAAGGAGCTGGTGTGGCCCCACCTCAGATCTGGCAGGTGTGGATGCCACAATGTCAGAAGGATCTAAAGCTGTTGGAGTGTCCAGAGGAGGGGCCTGGGCATGGGGAGGGGTCTGAGGAGCAGCTGAGGCACTTGGATTGTTCAGCTGGAGGAGGAGACTGAGGGCAGAGCTCAGGGGGGCTGCAGCTCCTCCCCAGGGGCAGCTCTGGGACAGGGACAGGGAATGGCTGGAGCTGGGCAGGGCAGGGTCAGGCTGGATTTTGGGAAAGGTTCATCCCCAGAGGGTGCTGGCCCTGCCCAGGCTCCCCAGGGAATGGGCACAGCCCCGGGGCTGCCAGAGCTCCAGGAGAGCTTGGGCAGTGCTCAGGCACAGGGGGGGATTGTTGGGGGGTCTGTGCAGGGCCAGGGGGTTGGACTGGGTGATCCTTGAGGGACCTTCCCACTCAGGAAATTCCATCACTCTGTGATTATTGCACCTAAGAAGTGAAGCTCAAGGAGGAAAACCCCAAAGGACAAAGGAGGAAACTCCCAAGGACAGAGATTGGGAGCTCCCCAGAGCCTCCAGAAAGTGATGGAGGGGCAGAGAGGAGCCCCAGAGCTGCCCACAGTGCCAGTGGGATAACTGGGAATGCCTGGCAGAGAGCAGAGGCTGCACAAATCTAATTCCCATGTACAAATCTAATTCCCATGTACAAATCTCATTCCCATGTACGAATCTCATTCCCATCAGACATGGAACTGCAGCCTGTCCATCAGCACACAGGAATTACAGGAGAGGAGTGTTTTGGCATTTCTTCTGACAACAAGAAACCAAGACCAGGCAGGGATGTTGAAATCTGCCTCACTTCTAGCAGCTGTTTGGAGGAGGACAGAAATAAAATCACCCCCCAAAAAACTGATAAAAATGAGAGGAAACAAAGCAGAACCACTGTATATAGGACTAGATGCCATCCCAGCTGAATAAGCCAAAAGAATTCTTGATGTGCAAAGAACAGGAGCTTTTGCCTGGAGAAGCCACTATTATAATTCTATCTATAACTATTAGACCTTGGGGCAGAGAACCAGAATGTGATAAATAMTAAAAGATACACAGATGACAGTGAAGTGGTCAGTAATTAAGAAATTGATGGTTCAGAGCCYCCTTTTGGGGCTGGAAATGGATGCTGGGCTCTACACATTAGTATTAAAATATTTGTCACCATGGTTAACATTTACAGATACTGGGTCTTTTTTGCATAATCAAAAAAAGTAGCTTAAGGTCCCCCTAAATTCTTATAACAAACAGATGCAACAAAAGCACCTGGAAACACAGTCATATTTTAAAGGTAAGGCCTGAAAAGTGTCTTTTTGTGCCCACAGGAGACAACTGGAACAAGAACCACTAAGTGCCCCAACAGGGCACATTGTTGTTTTCCAATCCATCCATTGAAAACTTGCACATTGACAGGACAGTGAGAGACTGAGGGCTGCAGTGTGAAGAATAAAGTCCACATTTCTCTCCAYAGCAGCTGAAGCTGCCCAAGGGCAGGAACAGAGAGACTTGCTGTCATTTTCCTTGTCTCTGCTGGGGCTGACATCCCAACTTCTGTTGTTCCTCCCAGCTCTGATCTCTGCTGGGAAAAGCAGCAGCTCTACAAATGCCTCAGGAAAAAAAGATTGACACAAGTCAGTGCTACCAGAAAGAGCCTCTAATGAGGGACAGGAAACCCAAGTCCTGCTTGGAAGAGCTCCCCAACACCTGAAATGTCACTGCTGTGCAACAGAGCTGAGCTCAGAAGTTTGTCATGATCAGGGTGGGCAGGCCCTGGCMCAGGGTGCCCAGAGCACCCTGGGAGGTGTCCAAGGCCCAGGYTGGACAGGGCTTGGAGCAGCCTGGGATGGTGGAAGGTTGTTGTTCACAATGTGAACTGGCAACTTCCAAATTAATATATTTTTTTAAAGACTTTTACCATGAATGCATTCCCACAAGAGTTACTAACACTTTACAACAAAGACAAGACTTTCTAAGTATAGACAAGGACACTAATAGAATTCTTAGACTTTCAGTTTTCCCAACATCATCTCAGCAAATTGTAATGAAGAGCTGATGATTTCAGCTCTTACTTACAATTCTCCAATGGTAATTCAACCAAAACCAACAATGGCTATTGCTACTGCATTACCAGTGAATATAAACAAGCAAGTTGTATACTGAGAAATGCCTTTTAAGAGTTTCAGCCCAGTGCCTAATGTCCTTTAGATAAAACATGTCCTTTAGATAAAATATGCTTTAAGAATTCTCTACAAATTAATTTCTTTCTCACATTAGGTGTCCCAGCTTCTTGCAGGGATTTGGACTGGATGGCCTTGAATGGKCCCTTCCAATCCAAACCATTCTGTGATTCCACRAGAAGGACTGGAGAATCTGCACAGTTTGTTCCACCAGGTTTGATTTAACCCTTCCCAGCTCCAACCAAACACTCAGGGCAGCCCACAGCTCCAAAAAGTTCATTCTGTTCTGGGGAAATATTTTGAGCATAATCAGTGCTCAGTAATTTTGGTGCTTTGGCCAAGCCCTCAGCTGGAATCAGCAGAGAGCAGGTCAGGCTCTGTCCCTCCATTCCCTTTGCTCCACAGAGGAAACACCTTGAATTCATAAAGATTTTAGGGAGAATTTATAAAAATTTAGGGAGAAGTTAAGCTACTTTTTTTGGATTATACAAAAAAGACCAAGTATCTGTAAATGTTAACCTTGATGACAAAAGATATTTTRATAYGAATGTGTAGAGCCCAGAGTCCATTTCCAGCCCTAAAAGGGGGTCTGAGCCATCAATTTCTTAATTACTGATCACTTCACTGTCATATGTGTATCTTTTATTATTTATCACATTCTGGTTGMATTCAATTGCCAACACCAAGTCCTTGTCCAGTCCAGCAGAGCCTGGTCCCATCAGCCTCTGCTCAAGGCTGCTCAATCACTAGTGGAAAAGCTGCTCATTGTTTTGGGCTGGGCTTTTTTGGTRGTGTTTTAATCATGACTTTTGGTGCCAGCATCCATTATTTATTTTCAGGAGCACTGGAGCCAYAGCTGTGAAACTCCAGGTTTTGTGATACAACATGGAAAATTCAATTTTTGCTGCTCCCAGGCAGCAGCTGCAAGTGAAGGGGATGCTGAAGTGTGTTTTAAAACCMTGTTCACACATCCTGATCCATTTAGGCTCCCCATGGTGTGGCCAGCAGGTATAACACAGGGGATGAAACAGGCAAAACCAGAGTAGAAAATCCACTGAAGCCACAGAAGTTGCTTTGAGGCACCTGAGAGGAACTCAGCAGCCTCAGCAGAGCACAGGGCAGCACCTCCAGGGTTCCTCAGCCACAGGACAGTTATTCAAGCAAGTGGCTCTCAGATTTGGGGAACACAGGGATTGCTGCTCCCCACATCCACCTGGCCACACTGCTCAGGCAAAACAGGTATTTACACCAGGCAAGAGTGGCAAYACTACCTAAAAAGCTGCCTCCAAAATAGAAATAGGTACAAGATGCTTGAGCCTATATCAAACCAGCCCTGTGAAGGACAGAACCAACACAGCAGAGCCCAGAGCTGCAATTTCACAGCTCTGTGTTCAGGACAGGAGCTCATCTCATGTTTTACATCACATGTGCTCACAGTTCATCTCATGTTTTACATCACATGTGCTCACAGTTCATCTCATGTTTTACACCACATGTGCTCACAGTTCATCTCATGTTTTATATCACATGTGCTCACAGTTCATATCATGTTTTACACCACATGTGCTCACAGTTCATTCATGTTTTATATCACATGTGCTCACAGTTCATTCATGTTTTACATCACATGTGCTCACAGTTCATATCATGTTTTACATCACATGTGCTCACAGTTTAGATCATGTTTTACATCACATGTGCTCACAGTTAATCTCATGTTTTACATCACATGTGCTCACAGTTYATMTCATGTTTTAYATCACAYGTGCTCACAGTTCATCTCATGTTTTACAYCACATGTGCCAATCCCAGCCTGTGTGCAGGACCTGCCAGTTTTATTGCACAGCTCAGGCTCTGGGGCCCACCAAAACTGAGGGCACAGGCTCATGTGCTGCTTCCAGGCCTCAGCTCCTGGCASTCAAATAAAAACAATCCCTCCTCCTGTGCCACACTCTTCACATGGTTAAAATAAAGGAGGAAAAACCAGAATAGGTGCCAAAAGATGTGTCTCCTCCAAATGCAGCTCAGTTTCTGCAGTGTGAGGTKACAGCTAATGAGCAATTGACAAAAAAATGCTGCCACAGACAGCTGGTTTCTGGTCTGCACATAACCTAAAAGCAGCATTGTTGGATTATGCCCTTTTCTGACTCAGAGATGGGGCAACTGAGAGGCATTTAGAAATTGTTATTCTATTTTCTCATGTCTCATGTGAAGGGTGAGACAATGCAGATGTTAAAATTCACTCTGTCACAGTTAGATGCCATAACCTGACTGCAGCACAAGTGAGGACAGTTGGGATGGCAATCAGCTGTAAAAGCAATTCCTCACTGGGCTGTTCCCCATCCCAGTCTGGGCAGCCCTTCCACTGTTCCATCTTGCCCTGCTGGGATTTGAGCTTGAATTGGCACATCCAGCCTGGTGCTCAGTGCAGAGCAGTGCTTGCACAACTACCAGGTGGAAATGCTGCTACTCACTGCTGCCTCGTGGCTCTGGGGGCAGCTCTGGCCTGAAGGTTCCTCTGGTGCCACCAGGCAGGCRTAGAGGGCCAAGCCTTCCTCTGTCCAGGCCTGCTGCAGCCCCACCACCTCAAATGGAGCTTTGGGACCATCCTTCCTCTTCACAGGAGGCACCTGGAAATCCATTGGAACACAATTCCATTTTTAGATGGACTGAAAAAACCCCTTTATCTTGCTCTGTTGCTTTTGAGTAGAGCCCCACAACAAGCCAGGGAGAACTCTGCTTTGATTAGTAGATTAGCTGTGGTTTAGCCAGTAGAAAAATCAATAAAGACCAAATTAAATAGGAATAACACATTGCTTTTGGTAAGCCATAGGATTTATTTTCACAATGAGGACTTGCAAGCTCTGASTTCCACCAGTTTCACTGTGTGGAAGCAGGAATTCACATTATTTCTCTGCTCCAGCAGGGGTGAGCACAGAGSCCCTGCCAAGGCTGTCCAGAATGTTCCTGTCACATCAGCACCCTGTGTGCCTTGATCAGTGACACTGAGATCAATCCAATCCCAGCTGCAAATCAATGCCAAGGGAGGATGCCATGCCAAGGGGCTGCTGCAGGCTTCTCTAAGAACCCAAATTAACACCCCAAACCCCAGCAATCCCCAGACTGTGAATCCTTTTAGTTGGGCTGARGTGATTTCTTTTTCATGGATTTTTTTGTGCACATGTGTGTGGGAGGCAAACATTCTATTTTCCAGTTTATAGATCTGATTTAAACCAGAAAGGGAAAAAGTGATTTCTGCAACCCCAAGACATAAATTATTATTGTGAATATCAGTTTAGATCCAGGGAGAAGGTTCCAGTGGGACAGACTATGCCCTGGCTCTTCAAGTTGCTCAAAGTCAAATAAAACAAAATCCACTTTAACAYGCAGAACACATTGAAATCTTGATCATAAGTTAGAAAAGAGAGAGGAGAGACACCTGAAACAGTCTGGGAAGGCACTGGATGCTGCAAACTGTCCAGGGCAGCTGCTGAAAAGGGGCAGAAAACTCTGGGAAAGCCAGACACAGGGAATGAGCAAAGCCAGGAGAAAGGAAAAGCAGAAGTACCTGATCCAGAACATGCTCTGGATGGAGAGAAAGGCAAGTCTCAGCTACAGGACTGTAATTCCCTCGCTGGGCTCTGGTGGATACAGAAACTCTAAGTCCTGTTCTCCTGGTTTATAACATCACCAGTCTCTTGGTGCATTATCAGCTCTATTTACTGCATTTACAGGGAGATAAAGGCCTTTAAAAACATGTTTTTAACACAGGGCCAGGCTGCATCTTCAAACTGCTGCACAGCTGAGCTGGATCACTCAAAACACCGGCACCAAGTCCTCCACTGGACTCCCATGGGGAATTCTGCACCATCCAGGGGACCAGTGCTCCCAGCTGGCAGCATCCAGCACACCTCCAATGGAATCAGCAAGGAAATGCTGATTTACACAAGCCAGTCCATGGAATTGCATGGATTACCAGATGAGAATTTGATCTAAAAATGCCTCAACATTTCCAATTGTCACAGACATGTTTTATGAAAAATCCTTTCCTTAGGAATTTTCCTCCTGAGAAGCTGAGAGGCCTCAGGAACAAAATGTAAMCAATGGTTATCTGCTGCTGTGGAATGCAACAGGTGCATCTGKGATTGGTCTCATGTGGTTGTTTCTGAATAATGGCCAATCACAGTCCAGCTGTCTGGACTGTCTTGGTCAGTCACAGGATTTTGTTATCATTCTATTTTTCTTCTTTTGCTTGCTAGCKTTCTGATGAAATCCTTTCTTCTATTCTTTTAGTATAGTTTTAATAAYATATATCACAAAAAAATAAACCAGCCTTCTGAAACACGGAGTCAATGTTCTCMTCTCTTCCCTGGTCCTGGGACCCCTGCAAACACCACCACATTCAATTCTTTCAGTGAAAGAAATGCCACCTTCTTCATTGCTACCCAACAGCCATTGCAGAGCCTGTGTAGAATAAACTGGTGGATTTTACCCCAGTTTTTCCTGGGCACAAAACCCATGTGAACATGTGAGCCTACACCCAGCAGAGTGACACAGCCCTGGAAACTGAGGAACCCTTTCAGGCTCAGAGAGAATTGCTACAAGGCAGAGCTCAATTGTGGTTTTTTAAATGGTAATAACACAAGGGAAGAGAGCTCACACTGCAGCTGGTCACAAGCTAAGGAGTCTGAAAGGAAAATTCAGGATGCAGGGCTGTTCCAGTGGCAATTTTCATTAGCACTGAACTAACACTAAAGAATGTTAGCAATGTTTTAATGCAAGCACGAACATCATTAACAATTAATTGTGTTTAAGTGGGGTTTAAGTGATTTTAAAGCCTGGCTGCTCAGGGTGAAATCTACCTTGACTGTGTGGATCAGTATTGGTATCCCAGAGTCTTCCCCAGGGAAAAGAATAAGGCCACTGAGCAGGGTGGGAAGGAAAAATATACATTGGGGAGGAAAAATACACTGTTTTCCCYAGGGAATAAAGGGTGATATGGATGGGAAGGAGAGAGGATGGGGTGGTTTCTTTAGAGGAGAAAAACATGTGAACCAAAGGACAATTAAGGAGCCCCTCACTTGTTCCTCACTCYTGACTATCAGGAAGGGTCTGTTCTTATCTTGAACAGTGAAAACCAGGAACCTGTGTCCACTGCCAAGGACAAAGCCCAACAGCCAGCAGCCCTTTCAACAACTGAAAATCCTGCTCAACAATCTTTCACTTCTTCAGAAACTCCAGACACAACCCAGCTCCACCAACTCCGGCAACACTTTTATTTACAGACTCTGAGGTGAATTAAAACATATTTCCACTTTGTTCAGCCACTGTTTTGTAGCTGTTGGGTAGAAAAAAGGAGATTTCAGGAGTGATTATGTATTCAGTGGAGGTCCAACCACAGCCCTCATCACCCAGAGCCTTTAGTGGCAGGTCACTGCACTCACCAGGGACAGCAGCCACGTCACGAGGGCCTGGTAGATGTTGGCTGCTCCCAGCACCTTGTCAGGCACCTGCCCCTCACACTGGTCYGTGGCCACTTGGCCACAACTTGCCAGCCACATGGTCAGCAGCAGCATCTCCTTTTTCACACTGCAGGATCCAGGCAACGTGGCAATAGCTGGCAAAAAAGAGGCTTCCTGTCCAAAAAAAAGATAGTATGAAAATGAAAGTCACTTGGATTACTGGAAGTGTATTCATAATCAGGAATTAATTCTATTCATTGCCATCACAGGAGGGGCATTTAACACCCAGAGAGCATTTATCAAAGAGGGAGAATGTGCCATAAAAGCCAGGTTGTTCCATCAGTGACACCTGCCTGAGCACTGCAGGTTTTCTTGGACAGCTGTCACCTGGGTCCTCATTTAGTCACACACTGCCTGGTGAATGGAAGGTTACACAGTCACAGCTGGAAAAGTGTGATTGAATTTATTCTGTATTCAAGACTCAGTGTTTGGGCTTTTTTTTAATCACTGAAAAGCCCTCAAACAAACCTGATAGTGTGAAAACTCATTATTTTCTGCTTCACCTAACATCCCTAATTTCAGAGATGAGGTCACAGTTAAGGGAACTCACCTCCTTTCTTTACTTCAGCATTGATAGTTGGTTATTTAGGATGCAAATTCCCTCTCCTTTAAGAGAACTGTTCAAGACACAACTTCAAGCTTGAACTGTGGACTTGCAGTTTTTTGTCCTTCCACAGATGCTGCAGCTGTAATTAGTGGCTGTCTTCTTCTTCCCATCTATATTCAACTTGCTGCCCCTGACATTTCTTTGGTCCCTAAAATCCCAAATATTCTCCAGTACTGCTCCTCAGTAGTTACCATCACAGAATCATGAAGGGTTTGGCTTGGAAGTGGCCTTAAAACTCATTTTCTTCCACCCCCTTCCACAGGCAGGGACAATTTCCACTGGATCAGGCTGCTCCAAGCCCCATCCAACCTGGCCTCATGTTTTCAGTTGCTCCRTGTAGCCCATAATGAGGATTTCTGCCCACACCTCTACACTCAATGAACCTTAATTTGATTTACCTGAATTTACTCTGAAAGCAAAGTAAGCTAAATCCAATTACAGTCACTTTAATTCTGAATTAAAATGTCCAAAAGTGTGTTTCACAACTAATCCACTTGACAAGTTAATGTAGCTTGACTTTTGTGCTGGTTCTCAGAACAGACAACTTCCTAAAATGGTTTAATAAGGACTCAAACTAAAGCAGCTCTACTGTGTCACCCAGTGTTATGGCACCAAATAAAACTGTAAATTAGCAATAAAAGCAAAACAGCCATGTAAATGTGTGTGATGCTGCAGATTTGTATTCATGTCCTGGGGTGCCAACAGAATTCCTCAGGGCTTTGATCCCTCCACTGAAATCCCCTGAGGAAGAGATTTTGGGAGACACTCTGGGACCATGAGGGAAAAGTGACCTTCCCCTATATCCTGTGCTGGAGAAAGGATCCTTCCCTCCTCCCTCAGCAAGGCTGTGGGGATCAATTTAAGAGCTGATGACATTAAGAGGATCTGTAAGTAATGTTTCAGCAGGAAATCTCCAACTACTCCAAACTTCCTTAGCCCAGAGGGTTTTCTGACCAAAATCAGATAAATTTATTCATTAGGGTTCTTTCTGACTGAAGTTCTGGTGAAGGTTGGACCTTCCCTCTCCTACCTCTGCCAATCTCCTCACCCCAACAAGAATCTAAGTGTAGAGCTTGAATAACTTCTGAAATATTAAGACTAATAAACAAAAAATGAGTTAATCCAGTTTCATTCTGGGCAAGAACAGCTGAAGAAAGATAAAACTGGYGCTTTGAGGGTATGGCTTCCCACAGCACTGCCCAGCTTACCCCAGTCTGCAGAGGAGAGTTCAATCTGCTCACATTACACTGGCTTTTATTTGTGAAGTATTAGGTTATAAAAAGCCTAAAATTACTGAAATGCTGGGCTATTTTTGGTTGCTCTGGCTGGAATTGTGCTGTCACTCAGAGATAGGCTTGCAGCTGATTGCAGTCAAGTGCCAACAATTACCAAAGAGTAAATAAGATAAAATTTCCTATTCCCAAATTCTTGCTATTTTATTTTGCAATTATAGTTTATGTCATTACAAGTTCCAGCCCTTCAGTTCAATTTCCCAACCCCCCTCCATCCCCAGCTCTGGCCTTTTTAACTCTCACATAACACCAGTGCAAGGAGGAGCAGCAACCATAGTGAAATATCCATGATAATCCCAAAGGAAGCTAATATTCATTAAAAACTCATTTTAAAAATTGGAAATTTGCCTCCATATTATTATTTTAAACCAGAGCTGTTTATGATAACAGCAAGCCAAGGCTTGGYGGGCACAAGATTGCCAGCCAAGATTAAGATCATTTTATTTCTAATAAAACAGCTCAGAGAGGTTAAATGATGTTTTGTTGATGTTTTCTAAAAAAGTAGTTAGCATTACTCTTCCTACACATCCATGTTAGATTGGACAAAGAGTTTCAAAGTCTGGGAAACATTCATGCCAAAGCTGTGAGAGGCTGGAATGACCAAGTTTAGGAGCCAGGCAAGAACTTCACAAAGGTTTCCCAGCAGAATCAACCCATCCAGTCCAGGGAGTTGCCCCAGTGGCAGGATAGGCTAAGGAAAAACCAATTTTTTACTCTAATAGACACAATCTCTCCCTTTGAGATAAATAAAGCTTCAATATTTCCCTCCCAGCACCTTTTCCAAMACTAACATGGAGGCAAAGCAGCATGTTCCACCCAAATCCCCTCCCTACTCCMCTGGACAGACCCTGCAGCAGCAAAAGCTCCATCCACACATCCCCTGCTTGGAAAGGAAGAGAGGTTAAACTCACAAAATCTCCTCCTTCACCACAGAGGGGTGAGTGARAGGCAAGGGGAGGAACAGCAAGACTGTCACTCTCATTGGCTGGAGGTTTAATCAAAATAATTGTTTTCAGCCCTGTCTAAATTTATCCCCCTATGTCATCTGCACCCTAGCCTGGATCCCAGATTTAAGAGGCAATCCCTGATGAATGGCAAATTACTGACTGCAGAACTCTTTTGCCAAAGGATGCATCTGCTGTGGGTTTGTAAATGTGAGCTGATTTCTAAGTGCTGGAGCAGCTCAGCTCATTTCTCTAATGAACCTTCCCCTCTCATTGCACAGCTGCTCTGGCATTCCATGTTCTGCTCTGCCCTGCTCAGAGCTCCTGGTACAGGACATAACCATGATGATTGTGTGGTTATATCCCCATTTTCCACACAGTCACGTGGGAAATGCAGGATTTTTAGGACACATTTAACAATTCTGGCCATCTAAAGCAAGGCAGATTATCACTATTCCATGGCTTCTAAAAATTCTTGCATTAGATGAAGACATATTGGAAATGTCAAGTGTTTGTTCATTTTCATTCTGTGGGGAAGGAAAAATGATGACAATGCCATCTGTTAGAGGATTTGAAACTCCACATTAAAGTGTGGAATAAACCCTGAAACCATTCAAAAAACTGCTTTATCACTGCAAAGTGGGAGCAAGGGGTGAGAATGAGGAGAGGATCTGCAGTTCCTGCATGCACTGGCAGAACACTCTGGAATTAGGAAGTTGACTTTTCCTCACAAAAAGGAGAGTACAACTGATGTTTAATGGTCTGAATGGTCTTTTTGTAAATGCATTTCTGTAGCAGAGTCACTCTGTGGCACCCCTGCCTTTCTGAGCATCRTGCTGAGGTTATGGATCTGAAAAACACGATGGGGGCAAGATGGCATTGAAATTTCTGATGTGGATGAGGCTCAGATTGCTCAAATGGAGGAATTATGGTGCTCCAAAGCAGAGAACTCTGCCAAGGGAGGCTGCAGGGATTCAGGGAGCTGTGTAATGGAGCATTATTTGCTCTGATCTCCCTAGTTTTCAATTCACTTAGGGCACTCCAGATCATGAGAATTTAAGTTAAAAATATAATAATAAACAAAATGTCTTTGCTGACAGTTATCTTGCTCTGGACAATTATTCTTAGTCTTGGGTATGAAGAATAAAACCTCTTAACTGCACTAAGGGAATTCTCAGCTGCTTCACTGGAGTTAATGGCTCATCTATCAAAGATGTGGATAAATCTGGTCCATAGCATTTGTTAGCAGGGAGATGCTGTGAATCACACAGGATCAAAATATTTTTGGTCCAAATTCAACAAATTAAAAAATCCAGTCAAATAACCTGTGTTAAACAGCCTTTTTTTATATATAATTTCTTCTTTATTTTTTAAGAGTAGGAAAATTTTCCTTTAAAAGGCTCACCTCAGGTAAATACTGACCTGAGAAATGCATTAAAATTTGAACCAAAGCAACACTGAGCCTTATTTGAGTTTGTTTGCTTTCCAAGCCATAATMATTAAAAATGAGAAGTGCCTTTTCCATGATTGGTGTTTACACTCCAGTAACACTTGGAGAGGCTCAGAAGGATTCCCAGCCTCATTGTGCTGGTGTTCTGAGCACATGTAACAAAAAGTTCCTCCTCTAATGAGTTTATACTCCTGGTTAATGAGAAGCAGCTGAAATGAGTAAAGGAAGTTTAATTACTTACACATTTCATGTGAGCACAAGACTGGGAATGGGGAACTTGTGCCTCAGTCCTGGCTCTGGAATGAAGGATTTCTCTGTGGAACTGTAAAGTGAGGATAATATTTCCTTATCCTGGTCCCTGTCTAGCTGGATTCATTATCAAGACTCTGTAAAGGGCTCTGAAGAGGAAGAGTGTAAGATAACCAACAAACTTTCAAAATTAACCTCTGTTCCCTTTCCTAATCCTGAAAGTGTTCGGGCCTCTCAGCTCCCTCAGTGTGATCCTATCTGCATCTTCCACTTGTTCTTCAAAGGATTCCAGCCTGCCTCATACATGAAATGTGCCAGCACTTCCAGACCCCCCCCAGGGAAGGGAATTGCACCTGCTCATCTGGAAATGCTGGGACAGAGCATGGAATTGGTCCTCAGCCRTCTGAAATCTAGGCTGGCATTTTGCTCCAAACTGGGTTTAAATCCTATGGGAATGGCTCTGCTTGGATACYCCAGGAGATTCCCAGGGGAGTGGAACTAGAGAATCCTTAAGGTCCCTTCCAACCCAAACCTTTTAGGATTGGTTCTATGATTCACCACACATTTATCACCTCATTTTTTCTTCCCATCTATTTATCTTTTTTATTTATCATTTCCCCTGATAGTCTTTGGAAATCCCCAAAGAAATAAAGGATAATAAAGGGTCTGGGGGAGGAAACTCTGCTCAGCTGCTTTATCAAGAAGTTTTTAGCAGAGCTAAAGWGGCTTGTTCTACAGACTGTCAGCTTCCAATTAAAATGGATTGTATCYAGTTTGTCACAGGCTCTGTGCTCTTCCTTCCAGCCATAAAACACCCTTCAGACCTGTGAATTTAGGGCTGTGTGATCCTGAGAAATGCTAAGTGCTTACAGTGCTCCCTGGAGCTGGTGGGAACTCCAGGTGCTTGGCACAGAGCTGGGCAGAGCTCTGTGTTTGCCAAATAAAAATAACTGCACAATTCTTCCACTCCATAATCTCAGAGAAAGCCCTGAATTCCATTCCCCACCACTGAGAATAATGCCCCATAATGAGTATTTGTGGAATAATGTGTTTACAAGTTGTGACCAAGCTTATCCCCTTGTGTGCTGAGATTTGGAACAGGAGCCCAGCCCAAGTCAATGCTGAACAAGAAGGCATGAGGGAAACCAGGAGTGTAATTTAAATCCTGCAGTTCCTTTAACAGACAAGCCTGTACATCCCCTTGGAACAACAGAGGGGCACGTTCAGCCTCCTTTCATCTACAAATAGCATCAGTGATCACAGCCCTGAGGTAAGGCCAGGAGTTGGGAATTCTATTTTGATTCCAAGAGAGAATCACAGTAGRAAGTGTTTGTTTCTCTGTGTAATTAAACGTGACTGGCACTTGTTCAGAGCCACTGCAAACCCAGGGYAGCCTGGCACACTGCAGGACCTGAGGAGACAAAAAGCCCAGATATGGTTTTGTGTCCTCCTGCCCTCTCTGGGATAAGAAATAGAATTTGGCTCGTGGACATTTTACATTATTGTCTTCAAGTTTAATGTGAACATCCTGCTAATGTGAACGGAGGAGTATTCAGGACCTCTACTGGCAGCAAGCTCATGATGGAATCCTGGAAACTCTGCTCCTTTTCCTTGTATTAACCTTTCCCTTAAGCAACAGCAACCAATGTTCCCATCTGTCAAACTCAGGCAGCAGTGTATTGAGGAATAAGCCTAAACTCATTTTAATCACTTCCAAGATATGCCGAGGACTATAAAGGATTAAATATCTCACATTATCCTGGGGCCCTTCCAAACTGCAGTCAGAGAAACAGCAAGATCTCTTTGCTTTGTGAATCTCTGGCTCTTCAGTCCCTCCCACAGCTGGAAAAAGCACAAACCTGGGAGCCCCTGGGAACCATCACGATGCCTCTCCAGGTTCACATGGAAGGCTCTCCATGGCTTTTTGGTGACCCTGTTGCATTCAGCACAGGTGAATTTCCTGGYTCTGAGCATTTCTACAACAATTTGGCTGGAAAACCTCTTAAAGCAGCCAAAGGTTATGAAAGCAGCTTTACTGTGTGGCTCTTGGACCTGCTCTGGTGGTGTGAGCTGAACTGGGGAGAGGAGCCATGAGGATTGTTGCCATCTCATTGCAAAAGCTCCATACCTTCTTGGGGATTTCTCATGGGCATCTCCTCACAGCACAGCAAACAAACTCCAACTCTCTCCTCAACCACCTACCCCACTCTTTTGTAGCACTCTTCTTCTTATTGGACCCAGCTGTGCCCTGTTAAGGGCAGGCCTGTTCCTAATCTTTGGTGATTAGTACAGCTGCAACTCCTCAGGKSTGAGAYTRCCTTCTGCACTATCTCTATTTTCTTACCTTCTATCCCTCCATAGAGGATGGGAAGTACAATTTGTCCTAAGAGTGCCTGGGCACCTCCATAACATCCCTGACTCTGGGAACACAGAATTCACAGGATGAATTCACAGAATGACCAGGTTGGAAAAGATCTTAAAGATCACTGAGTCCAAGCCATGCCCTAGCACCTCCATTAAACCATCAAGTGCCACATCCAGTCTTTTTGTAAACACATCCACAGAGATCAAACTCCTCCTGTGTGGAGGGAGGTGTTTGTACCAGACAGGTCAGGCCTGGACCCTCTGCTTGCCCCTTAAGGCAGATCCTCAGGTCAGATCTGTGCCATGCTGAGCCTCAGCTCCTGGGATTTGTGCCCACAGCCAGGGACAGCAGGAAGCAGCTACTCCAGCAAAGTGCTGTGCCAGCAATCCCCCCGTTTGCTTTCCCTGGCACCATGTGGGAAGATGAAGAGGAGGCCAGAAACACAGGCACTGTGCCAGCCACCCATGCTAGAAAAACATTTCCTTGGGATCTTCCATCTATTCCAAATGCTGGGCTGGTGGCACAAACAGGAATCTTGGCCTCCTGTCTCTGTGTGCTAAGTTTAACTCCATCTCTAATTGCCTTAGTTTATTTTTAAGCCTTTCTTGAGTCGAGGCAGAGGGTTCATTAAGTACAAGAGATTTTAATCTTGTTTCAGGAACTCATTAAATGCCTAGCAGGAAAAAAAAAAGGAGGAATTCAGGGGCCATCTGGTGGCTGTTGGGCACAGCACTGCTGGCCACAGCCTTGGCATCAGCCCAACASGGAGAGCACCTGGAGCCAGGCAAACCCCAAACTCAGCTCTGGTGTCCAAAAAAAAATTACTGTAGGAAATATTTGGTGATTTTTACACTTAATGGGGTTTTTTTAAGCTATATTAAAATAACAGTAAGGGCTGTTGTAATTACATTCACACAGATGCAGTTGCTTTGGCCCAGGGTCAATAAAAACATCTGATCACAGGTGATTTGTATTACAAGGATCACCTTTGGAGTACTACAGATATAGAAAAATTCAACTACTGTGTAACAAAATCGTTATAATCATAAAAAGATGTTATAGGTTTCCTCAGCTTCTCCAAATATATGTACTGCACCACATTTTGGGGGATAAATTGGCATTTCTGTAAGGAAATGGCACAAAACCTATTCCTTCATGAGTGGTTGATCAGGCCTTTGTCYATTCTTTAAGTGGAGACATTAATTTGACTTTCTTACAGTCCTTTTCCTTTATCCATTTCYCACCCAGCAATAAAAGTGGTGTATTTTTAAATAGTGCTGAGGCCATCACCTCAGTGCAGTCATGTGGGCAGCTCCAGAGGAGCTGGGGAGGYGCCCAAGTGCCCTGGCCCAGCAGGTGAAGTGCTGGGTTGGGATCCCAGGATCCACAACGTCCTTGAACAACCCAGAGAGGGAAGAAAAGGGCAATTTCCAATGCTGATGTCAGCACCACTGCCTCAAAAAGATCAAAACACCCATGGAACAGCAATGGCAATCACAGGCACCTATTTAAGGAAGACAGGTAAAGAATCAAAAGCATTTCACTGACACATTGAGATCAAGGCACCTCCTACTTAAAAATAACTTCTGGGGCCAGTAACTGAACTAAAAATACTTTACAGGTTTTGGAAATCAATCCCTACTTTCAGGCAGACCATGCTGATGCAGGATAACTGTCCCAGTAGCAAAATGTCCAGCACTTCAGCACCACTCTGGATGGTAAATATGGATTTTGTCAGGGATTTTCCCCTGAAGAAATATAGGATCAAAGAGAGAACAAGGCCATCAAAGGGCAAGGAAGGATTTGACCATGATATATTGGTAATTTTATCTTCCAGTAATTTTATCTTCCAGTTTGTAAAAGGTGTTTTAAACTAAGCCACAGAATAAACCATTTTCCATCCCTTCTGGGAACACAACAAAAATAAGCTTAAATTGGAGAGAGAATAATTTAAATTAGACTTAATGAAAAGYTTTACAACTCTAAGGGTAATTAAASAKCAACATACACTACCTGGGAGTCAAAGAATCCTCACCATTGAAGACTTCAAGACCAAGTTCTATAAAGAATTAATTTTGTTGYAATACAAGTGGAACATCTTGTGGTTGAGAATTCTGCCTGACACCAGTGAGCTGAGTCAACGGGGTGTTAACATAAAGAACCTGCTGATTTTGACAAAAAGGTGATGGAGCCTGTGTTTACAAGATGGAAAGGAAAGTACCCACATCATCCATTTGTTAAGGTAGAATGACTCTGTTGTGCCTGGATGTTTTTGTTGTGTAAGGCAGCTGTAAGGCTAAGCTGCAATGAGATGAGGATCATGGTAATATAATTACTAATACAAGGTTAGCCCAAGTGATTGTGAATGCCAAGAAAAATGAGATGCCTCAGTGTGAGTCAACACATTCATTTCCCAACCACCCTGGCTGTGTAAGGGAGATAAAACTGTGTTTATGAGGGGCTGCTTACAAGGTGGCTCCTAATAGCTCTCCAACAACATTATCCTGTTCTGCCATATCATGAGAAAGCAATAAATGCAGAATCAAGCTGAAGCCCTGCTGAAAACACTACTTTTTTCTAATAATAAAGGAGWTGAGTACAAGCTAAATTCTAGTTGTTTTGTGTGAAATTAATTCCAGGGCTGGATGGGCCATGCAGGGGTTTGGCTGCAGTGTTAAAGGCCAGGTCTGACACAAGCTCAGGTGTTTCACCTCACATGGGGCTGCTGGAAAAGGAGCTCTGGGAAGCTGCTTTTCAGCAGAGACACTTTCCTTGATCCTGGAGAAGCTGCAGAGCAGCTCTACCTCTGCCTGGCCTCACCCCTTCACCTGCACTTTCCCTGCACTGACTGTGGCTCCAGCTCAGCCCTGTTCCATCACTCCAGACCCCCTGGGTGATCACTGGGCTGCCCCTGGGTCCTGCCCCTGCCTTGGCTTTCTGCCCTTCATCATTCCCACGCATTTGCCAACTGGCCACCCTCACTGAGCTGCTCTGCTGCTGCTTTGGGACTGTGGCACTGCCCTCCCTGCTGGCAAGGACTGCCCTGCCTGCCTTGCTCTCAGCTGCACATCCTGCTTTGTCTTCCCACTGCCAGAGGGCAGGGATGGATGGGATATTGGGGAGAAATTCTTCCCTGTGAAGGTGGGGAGGGCCTGGCACARGCTGCCCCTGGATCCCTGGAAGTGTCCAAGGCCAGGCTGGGATAGTGGAAGGGGGTGGAACWGGATGGGATTTAAGGTCSCTTCCCAYCCCAGTCTGGGATCCTGTGATATCTTAGAATAACCTGCTTGTGCTGCTCCTGACATAAAACTCAGCTCTGATGTGGCAAAAGTTCCCACCATTATCTGGATGCCACCTAATGGGAACGTGACAGAAAACAACACCAGCACCAAGYTACTGATCGTAACAAGCAAGATGAATGAAGAGACAGATCAAACCCATCTCATTTTACATCCTCCATTTAACTGCTTTACATCCTGTGAGCATTCCTTCTGTCTCCCTCATCAATAACACTGCTCACATAATGAAGGAAACCCTGTGCTGTTCCTCTAAACTCCTAATTCAGCCTGACCCTGCAGTGAGGATCTCAGCACCACTCTGCTGGCCTTCACAGAACTCCAGGTGCTTGCATCAGTTCTGAACCAGATTCAAACGTTAAAATGTGGTTGGGGGCCCAATTTCAGAAGAGATCAACTCATGCCAGTCTTAAATTTCACCAAAAGTTTGGATGGTGCAGAGAAGGAAAAAAAAACCCAACAAACAAATTTTAAAAAAACCCAAACAAACAAATGAACYCAAAACACAGCATTAAAAAACTAGGTTCTTCTCTGCATTATTTTTAAAACCAAGAGGTGAGCCAGATTGCCCAAGTATTCAGACACCTCCAGACATGGACCTGACAGGCAGAACTCTTAGAAAGAACCCACTGATTTCCCAGGGAATTGGCAGCTGCATGTCTGAAAATCCACTGGATCTCAGCCCCTTCTCCAGCAGCTGAAGTGCCCCTGGAAGTGAATTCTCAGTCTCTCAAGTTCCCTCTCCCCAACCCTGACTCACAGAGTGAAGCTGAGGACAAAGTTTGACTGAACTGGGTTAAGAAAAAGGAGACAGCACATTAAATCTGCTTTTACATTTTAGACAAGAACTCTAATGTAACCCTAATGCAGCTTTTTAAATTTTTGCCAGTCTTTCCCAGCACCTCAGCTACAGTAATTGCAGAGTTTCTAAACTTTCCCTCTGATTATTATTCAATTCAATTATTTATGTACATTATAAATGGTCAGAAGAATTCTGGAAACTRTGACAAGTGTTCCAGATCTGAACATCTATCACTGCCAAAACAAAGGACTTACAAAACAAATTTCCAAGTGTGCTACTTTGTCAAACACTGGGGCTTGCTCTTTGAATATATGTGTTTATATATAGATATTAGATATTTTCACTGAGACATAGCTGCCAAATTACAGGGGCTCTTAGTTTTAAATGTCAAAACAGTCAAAATTTTCAGTGTTCATAAAAAAAGAAAGAAAATAAAAACCCTATTCAAATTCAAAGGGAAAAAGTACTGCTATCAAAGCAGATTTCAAGTAATCTTATAAAGGACTGTTGTATTTGATAGATGATGTTGATACATTTTTTAGTCTTAATTTTAATAATGAATATTTCTGAATAAGAWCTAAGAGCAGAGTTGCCCAGATAACATGGTTATTATGGGTTGTGCTGATTTCCTGTTACCCTTGGTGCCTTGGGAGGTCAGGCAGGTCCCCTGGAGAAGGCTCAGTTTGGCATCATGGAATGGGTTGGGTGGGAAGGACCAGAAAGATCCTCTCATCCCACCCCCTGCCATGGGCAGGGACATCTTCCACCATCCCAGGCTGCTCCAGGGATCCAGGGGCCTGCCCACCCTCACAGGAAGAATTTGTTCCCAAAATCCCACCTTAACCCTGCCCTGTGTCCTCTCTTGTCTGTAACAAGTCGCTGTCCCTCTTTCTGGGCACTGGAGCAGTTTGCACAGGCAGCAGGAGCCTGGSCTGGTGGGAAATGCCCCTGTCCCTGCTGCCACAACTGGAACATCATCCCATCCCTCAGGGGAACACTTACAGCTGCAGTTCTAGCACGGATGCACCCTGAGCTCTGCTCCAGACAAAGCACATCACCAAGCCCATCCTCCTTTTATTGGCATCAGCACAGCAGATATGGGAAATGACCAAACACARGGTAATTCTGCATTGTCTGGTGCATTGTCAGGAAGGAGAGAGCAAGGCCCACGTGGATTTCTGAGGAGCAAGAGAGTGTCTGCATCTTAATCAAGGCTAACTGGAAGTGGGTGGTACCTGCCAACARCCAGGGAGGAGCAAATCCAAAGGATCCACAACTTTTACACTCCAAARCAGAGCTATGGGTGCTGTGCTCTCCTTGTCAAAGCAGGCTGGCAGAGGGAAACTCAGCTGGGAGCTTTTTAGTCCTTTACTCCTCCTCACTGACTAATCCAGTGCTAAATAAAATGAGCTTTCAAATCTCCACAACCACAGCAATCAATTTACAAAACAAACCTAAATGGTCCAGCCCCAAATCTAGGGCTGTGAAGTCTTTCAACTTTTGTATTGACAAAAGAGCTTTGTTATTGGCATTAGCCCAGAGAAATCATTATGGTGGACTCCTGGTGGTTCTGCAGTTTCTCACCTCCTCTGACCTTCTCACCTGGCCTTGTGTTCAGCAAAATCAGTGCATGGATGAAGCAGGGCTGTTTGCCACAGAATCATGGAATGGGTTGGGAATGATCCTGGAGCTCATCTCATTCCAAGCCCTCTGCTGAGGGTAGGGACAGAGAAAAATCTTCTGAGGAGTAACAACAGCCTTGTCCTCCAAGCCATAGTTAGGCTTTAGCTAAAATCAGGATCATTTCATACCCCCTTAACCAGGAGTAAAATCTATTATTAAATCCACAATCCTCAAAACCAACCCACAAAATTGAACTATAAAGCTGCTGGGGGCAGACAACAGGACACAGCAGAGACAGTAAAAATATTTCATTTTTTTAGGAAAAGTTATTAAAAATCATGTGGGAGACTCTGGCTGCTGTGAAGTAGATGACACTGAGCCACTGATTCCAGCAAGCCCTGACAGGTCAGAACTGGAGGGCAGCTGCTTGGGGAGCTCTCCCTGCACAGGAAAGTGGGGAATTCTCCTCCCTTAGTGTGAGAGACGAGCTGTAGGGCTGCTCCTCTCCTCAGCTAATGGTGCTCCATAACAAACAGATTTGAAATAATGCAATAAAAATGACATTTTGCTCCCAGCTGCCACTGGCAGGGAGCCCCTGTATCTTAGGCTGGGGCTGTGTGTTCTGTTCCCATCTCTCAGAGCTGGGGCAGTTCTCCTCTGTTCATGGGCAGTTTTTTCTTTCTCTCTCCCACAGCCAACCCTCCCTCCAGGAGATCCCTGCTGTCCATGGCCACTGAGTGTCCCTGCAGGGCTGATCCAATTCCAGCATCCCATGGGGAGATGCTCTGCCCAGGGGAGGAGCCAAGCATTCCTACCTGGATCCAATCTGAGCCTGGCMCAGCCCAGCAGCCTTTGCCCCCTGCATTGCCAGAGGAGCAGCTTTCTGCTGCCCTGCATTGCCAGAGGGAGCCCAGGCCCATCTCCAGCAGCCCTGGAGCTGCAGAGGAAAACTCCCCCCTTGTGCAGGATCCCTGCTGCAGCAGAGCCCCCATGGGATGGGGCTGGGACACCCCCTGACACACAGGGGGCAGGGCATGCTCTGACTCTGGCAGTGGTTTTTCTTTTTGTACTATTGCATTTGTATTAATTTTTAGTCTTCCTAGTAAAGAACTGTAATTCTTATTCCCATATGTTTGCCTGAGAGCCCCTTAATTTCAAAATTACAAAAATTCAGAGGGCGGGGGTTTACATTTCCCATTTCAGGGGAGGCTCCTGCCTTCCTCAGCAGACACCTGGCTTTTCCAACCAGGACCCTGCCAGGCCCAGCCCACCCTGAGGCACTGACCCTGTGGAACAGGAGCGGGGTGTTCTCTGCCATGGGCTGCTTCCCCCACACCGAGCGCTGAGGCTGCCACTGCTCCAGCTGCTCCTGCAATCTGCATCTCCTCTGCCTCTCCTTCATCTCCTCTTCCTTTTGGGATAGCTCTCTGTCATTTCCTTCTCTCCTGGAAAATACACAGATTAAGCTTTTCACTTGGGGGGAAAAGCCACTTGTTCATCTGGTTGCACTTCTTTTTTTCTTGTATTTACACCACGCACTTGAGAGGGAATCATGACATGAAAGGTTAAAATAGATTTAGAGAGCAATTCTGGTGTTTGTGGGGGGACACAAGAACTTATCAGTGGATKAAATCATCTCTCTAAGAAGTAAAAGAACCTCAAAGAATAGGAGCAGAGATCAAACTTCTGATAAGAGGTGATGATGATGAGGAGATGCAAACTCCTTTAAGCCCAGATGTGTCTGTGAGGTGTCACTCCCTATCTCCACACCAAGATTCCCAGTYTAGACCCATTTCCTTTCCTATCTGCTGTAGGATATAACAGAGATAAAGTTCCCCTGACCCCAAGACCTCCCATCTTTCTGCATCTGGATGCCCACAAAGAGATTTCATCAGCCATTTCCACGGCAAAGACAAAGTTCAATTTCTTCTGAATTCTTCCAGCCCCAGGTGCCCCAGAAATAATTAGAACAGCCACAGAGAAAACTGAAATCAGTGAAAATCACTGAGTTATCACTCAGAGACAGTAAATAACCCACATTCTTGCCTGGCCATGGGCTGCCATCTCAGGCTAACAGGTAATCAAAWTGCAGTTTAGTATTCCTGATGGAAGCAATGAGCTTAATGTCAGGAATTCYAGAGGGAAAAAGCCCTGCAACCAACCACCTGCCATTTCAGGCAGGTGCACAGGAGCTGAGGTGTCTAAGTGGCAGGGCAGGCATGTGTTTAACTCTGACACAGTAATAGTCTCCAGAGCAGGCAGATCCTGACTCTTTCCAGGGCTCATATGTCAAAGTCAGAATGTTAAATTTCACTCTGAAAATAGCAGGATATAACCTTTGAAAAGGCAGCATAATGGAGCTCTCCCAAACAGTTGGGCAGGTGCACAAGGCAAGCACCTGATTTCACTTTGAAATTAGACCTTCTGCAGAATACACTACATTTAACTAAGCCCAGGGAGGCAGAGGCCCAAATAACTCTGCAATTTCCTCAATTATATCACGCTTATTTCTATTTTTTTAAAGCTTTCCAAGATATGCCTGTGGCATTCCTCACGGGTGTACTTTGTAACTCCAAGATCTTGCACTTTTCTTGTTGRCAAAGAGTCAGAATTCCTTTGTTAGGAAGAAAAAAATTACAAGGGGAGACTGATACATCTTCCAGTTTGTAAAAGGTGTTTTAAACACAGAATAAACCATTTTCCATCCCTTCTGGGAACACAACAAAAATAAGCTTAAATTGGATAGGGAATAATTTAAATTAGACTTAATGAAAAGCTTTACAACTCTAGGGATAATTAAACAGCCAAATGTACTACCTGGGAGTCAAGRAATCCTCACCAAGGATTTCAAGACCAAGTTCTATAAAGATCTGCCAGGAGATATTAGATTTTACCTCACTCTTTATTGGCACAGGGAGACTGACCCTTCCAGACCTATTTTCTAGGAAGCTGTGCTTAGGAAACCTCAGTGCTGTTGTTCCTAAAGGAGATCAATACTGAGTTATCCTCCTCTTCTGTAGAATAAAAGCGAAAGAAAAAGGCTCCATTTCCAATGTCAGAAGTGCCACAGCTCATCTAATGCCAGGCCCCACTGAGGCTGCCTCTAAACCTTCCAGCAGTAGCTGCCAGGACTGCTGTTCTTGCCAAGTAACAAATCCAGGCACCCTCTTGCTCCAGCTCACAGCCCAGGTAAGCAATTTGCTTTAATCCCGGGCAATTAGAGAAGCCACATCCAAACCCTCTGATTACTTTTCCTGTGGGATACCTTTGCAATTCTGCTGTAATTAGAGGACACTCTGGAGCAGTTCCTGCATTTGGAATCTTCTCAGCTTCCATTTTGTTCTTTTTCTCTGTGTCAGCTCCATCACCCCCACAGCTTGAAAAGGAGGGACTTTCCTTGCCTGGTTCCAATCTCATCAGTTTCCTGGGAACCACCTCATTTGTCTCTTGCCTCACTTTACAAGATTGGGTTTGACTTTTATTAGAGGAAGCTGTGTCTTCCAGCCTTTCTGGATGCAGTTTCTCAGCTGGAACAGACGTTTTGTGAAGAAGCTCCARGGCCTCCTTACGGGCTGCTCGGAGTTGTTGCAGTAACAGGCTCTTCCCTGAGCAACTCCTCCTGCAAAGAAAATAAAAACCTGATTTCATCAAGGTAAAGCATTATAGGAATAAACTCAATCTCTGAGGAACTTCACATATGATGAGAGCTCAAAACAAGGACTGGGCATCTACAGGAACAGTAACTGGGGGTGACAGTAACAATGTCATTCATATTTTCTGGAAAAATCCCTTCACCAGGATTTCTTCTCCTGGGAAGCTGAGAAGCCTCARAGAAAAAGAAAAACAATATTATCTCATTTGCTTCTCCTGTGTTTTGCTGCTTTGGAATGTGGTTTGGACATTGTTTATCCAACATGTGAATTGTTTTGACTTAATGACCAATCACTGTCAGGCTGTGTTGGACTCTGAGGAGAGTCACGAGTTTTTAATTAGTATCTTATTAAGCCTTCTGTAGGTATCCTTTCTCTACTCTTTAGTACAATTTAGTATAGCATCATGTCATATATCATATCATATCATATCAAATTAGCCTTCTAAGAACATGGAGTCAGATTCATCTTTCCTCCCCAAYACAGGGGACCCCAAAACACCACATAGCATCAGCACTCAGGTGACACAAGCAGAGCCAAAACACAAAATTGATYTTCCTGGCAATTTATTTACCTCTTCTGCATTCAGGCACAACACAAACACCTACCAGAACAGGCCTGAACAAATGTATGGTTGGCATGGAAATCAGAGCCTATAGATTTTTGTCCCCTTTGGATACAGGGGATGGGGTTCAAATACACACAGATGAAAAGTTTTTCTAATAATTATTACCATTTTTGAATGTTTGGCTTAATTTTCTCAATGAGACKGCTAAACTGTCAGCAAGCACATTACTGAGGAAGTGGAATGTCCTGTCCTGACCTGACATAATCTACATGCACAGAATAATAATTCCTGTTTAATAATTTGTTCCAGATAAAAATGAAACTGGACAGCCCCCTCACAAATGAGATCAGAATCCTGCCCTGCTGAGACCAAGTGTATTTCTTATTTTCAACCAGAACTGAGCAGCATTTGCCAGGCATTACATTTCTGCATGTTCTTTAGCAACATTAAGGTGAATCAAATCCCAGCTCTGCTCTCCATCACTGCAGATTTAGACTGATGGAACAGCTGAAGTTGTGTCAGTGCCATGGAGAGTCCCTCAAGCACCCCCTTGTTCCTGCCTTTCACTGKTTTTGGCTTAGATGTTCTAAATTACATTGTTGGCTTCTTGTTTGGCTCATTGTTGGGCTCATTGTTTGGGTTCCTTGTCAAATCATCTCTTCTTCCAAACCATTAGAAGAAGTGTAGGTGGCTGGCACAGGACACGTGTTCTGCTTGTTCCCTGCCCTGCTGTGCTCTGAACTTACAGGCTGCAGAATTCCAATGGAACCCAAAGCATGAGTGCAGGAGGAGGGTTAACCTCTGCTTCACATTAAAAAAATGCCTAATAATCTATGGATATGAATCCAGGAGTTTAGCAAGAAAAAGCTGATATCTGTGCATGTTGAGGAGTTTACACTTTAGGATTCCACCCATCCCACTCTCTCCTTTCCCCTCCAATTAAGAGGGTCTCTGTCCATACAATGTAGTCAATATTCTATTTAAATCCCTATATATTCTAGGCTATTTTATTATTTATTTAAATAAAGGTTTGTCTGACTCAACTCCCTACAGATACAAAAAAACACAGAAAAYCATCCTGTGTATTTTTGCTCAATTGAGGTACCAGTAAGAGAAATTTGTACCCTAAATGACAAAAAAGGCTGGGCAGGATAATTGGCTTAGCCTCATTTTCCTGCCTTTCCCATTTATCCCAAGTGCCTGGTAAGGTTTAGACAAAGGTTGATGGAGAATGCCAACATTTCCAAAGTTTGGTTCTGAGTGTTGTCAAACACAGTTCTGGTGTCACTCACATAACTCACATAGGGCTGGAGAAAAACTCACATTTTCCAGCCCCCAGGGCACCTCTGGCTGTGTTTTGAGCTGTGCCAAGCAACTGGACAGGTGCAAATATTGCTTCAAGGATCAACAACTCTCTACCTTTGGTAGCTTTACCATGCAACAGGAAAAGAGTGACCTCCTGGGGCCACACTGGAGCACTTACATTACTGGGCTTTTTTTTTTTTTTTGCTGTGAAGACCAGGAATGGCAATATTTAAGTACACAAACTTTCACTCTGCTCATTGTTAGGGCAATTATTTTAGTTTCAGAAAAAAATGAACATCATATCACTTGGAAAAGAGTCCTGATAAGGAATCTTACATTCTCCTTTCTGCTTCATCCTGAATTGTCACAGTATCTTCTTCTTCAGAGGAGGAGGAGGAGGAGGAGGAGCTGTCGCTTGCACTGTGAAACAATCAGACCACATTAATTAACCCTGTTCTAGCTGAGTGTTGGGTCTTGGTCATTTCTAGGATGCAAATATAGAAAATGAGGAAAAAGGGAGAGACACTTCCACGGAAGATCTCTGGAGAGTCCTTCACATATTACTCTTGCAAAAAGAAAATTCAAATATTCAAGCAACTAGAACAAAATGTTTACCTGTTTATTACCTAGTAGCTGTTTATTAATTACAAGGTTTCTCCTTATGACAGAGGTGTGAAAGAACATTTTTAAAGTTACATTTCAAAAGCATGAGATTCAGAAAGGTTTAGGTTTCTCACTTTTTATTACTTATTTCTCACTCCCAATAAAGCCAGGATTTACCTTTGATCCTCTTCAGGGACTGTCACTGGTTTTGGTGGCTCAGCATCTCTCAAATCTATGTACACAGTTGCACGTTTTGGCAGGTCCTGGAAACTCATCCTTCCCATYCTCAGAGAACTTGGTGGGGATGACAGCAAGGCAACATCCCTACACACAGAAAACACATCTCAGCACATCCTCTGCCTTATCCCCCAAGGAATCCTTCAGGGAGTGCCTCAGGATCAAAACTGGACTGAGGAAGGAGCTTTGTGCCACACAGATTCCAACTCTGCTTCTGCCTGCAATCAGAATTCAAGGATTCAGCTTCCCCCAGGAGTACAGATCACAGGCAGGATGAAGAAGGATATTTAGTTCTCAAAATGTGACACCACCAAATTGTTCTGGAGAACAAAGGYAGGCACCAGAGAGATCACAACTTTTAACATCTCAGTGTAAGAACAAGTTCCTCTTTCCTCTCTGCCTCTTCTGGTAATTCCATTTTATCTTCCCAGGCATACAAAGTGCAAATCATCCTAGTAGCTCTCCCTGCTCTGSCAATGAGGGTATTTCCCACCTTCCCCTCCACTCTTTCACTCATTATTCCTCTGTGCTGCCACCATTGATGTTGCTCCCTCTGAACAACCTCAAAATGCTTTTCCTTCTCACAGAAACCTCCAAGAAGCACTGACATCTGCACTGATACCCACAGAAAGCCATCCTGTGTATTTTTGCTCAATTGAGGTACCAGTAAGAGAAATTGGTACCCTAGACGACAAAAAAAGCTGAGCAGGATAATTGGCTTAGCTTCATTTTCCTGCCTTTCCCATTTATCCCAAGTGTSTGGTAAGGCTTAGACAAAGGTTGATGGAGAATGCCAAGGTGTTTATTATCAAAGGGAAATGAAGGACTGAGTGTTCCAACTCCAATATCAGCTTCCTGCAAGGCCACAGAGAAAAACCCCTGTGGAAGACCAGGAGTTGCCCACTATCCATTCTGGCAGCCAGGATTAGCTGGGTATGTGACAGAAAAGGACTCACTTATTGTCCTGCTGTCCCTGGAGGGAGCAGAGCTTGGCTGATGGCCTCTCACAGGGAGGGGACACTGCCCTGGACTGCCTGGCACACAGCTCTCCCAGCCTTTCCATGAGCTCCTCTTCACACTTCCTCCTGAAGGACTCTGTGGAAGAGCAACAAAATAATCATCAGTTGTGGTCTTCTGCCATGAAATCATCCAATATTCCCCATATTCACATTGTTCCTGTTCCTACAGCCTGGCAGCAGGGGGAGGAKAAAGATAATATTGTAACTGGCTTGTCTGGCCCATGGCAGGCTGTGAAGCACTGGCTTCAGGCTAAGAAACCTAGATGAAATCTTGAGGGAAGCTAATTAAACATGTTTTAGAAGCATTTAAAAAACCCACTGTGATTTCTGCATTCAAAATTATGCCGCAGGGAATAACTTAAATACAGGAACCTGAGTTTTATTTATTTTTATGCACTTTCAACTAGTGACATTACCATAATCTGCTGGGAAGAAAGCAACTTCCGCACGAGTTTTATCTCCCTGCTGCTCCAGCTCCTCAAGATTCTTGTCTACATTCCACTTTTCAATAGTCTGAAAGAAGACAAGAGAAACATGATGGAAAGTTGACTCCCAAAAGACCACCCCTAATTTCAGTGCCAGCTTGCTTTCAGCAATTCCAGAGGAAGTGCTGTAGGGAAAGAAATGCATTTATTACATCCCTTCAGACACTGCATCCCTCCAGCTGCTTCAGCTCCTTCTGCTGGGGCTCTTTCTGCTCTTTCTTTGAGAATCATGAGCCCTTTTGATAAGACTTCAAAAGATCACTGGAGACAGTGGAACAGATTAAAAAGTGGCCTGATACAAGGCCAAGCATGTGCATTCTGATCCTGAAKAATGTGACAACTTCTCACTGCCACCCACAGGAGAAGGACTTGTGGCTCTTCAGCTCTTTGAGATGAGCCCTTTCCTCCTCCTCCAGTTTCTAAGCAGGGTAAATTCCCATTGCTGTGGGTACAGTCAGTATCAGATGATATCTCACAGCTGCTCACCCCACCCTGAAGAGAAGATCCTCCATTTCCTTGCTCTGAATCCCTTGCTGAGGACACACTCACCTGACTTAGGTGCAAAAGGCTGCCATCAGAGTCCACAYGCATTTAAACCACTCATTGCTTTCCCCTCTGAATATTATTTATAATAATTTATATAAATTGAAGTTTTAATGAAAATAACCCACACTCATGTGAAATATCACCAGAAATTCAAAGTGCTTACGAGTTTTACTGAAAGGAAGGGGGCTGTGAGTCGTGACAATGACACCACTGCCACAAACATGCATTTAACACAACCACTCATGGCCTTTAAAAAAGCAGAAGCAGCCTCCAAACCCAGCAATTTCACCTTGTAAAACCTCCAGCATCTGCCCCTCTTGTTGAAGAAAAGGTTCTCCCTCCTTCCTGAGCAATAAATCTTCACACATATCTGAACCTTGATTAGATCTATTCTAACAATGCAGCACTGGTTTAAGTTCCAGAAGGTCCAGAAGAAATAGAAGTGAAGATCTGCACAATTCCATTTCTAATACAGAAAGGAACTTAAGAAAAAAAAAAACAAATTAACTGATAGGAATCAAGGAGAAACTGTATATTAGGTTTAGCAACTTGACATAAACTGAGGTGCCTGGCTGAGCTGGGGAGCAACAACCCCCTTCAAATGAATGTGAGAACACACTGAGCCTCTCAGAACTCACCCCAAAGCACCAGACTTCAGCTCACTGAAGTCACTGACATCAAACAGGCTCTGAAAGGCAAGTAGTGCTTCCTGAATTAACAGAGACTGAATTCTATGAGGTGAGCTGGGAATTACACCCAGACCCACTTGAAAAAGATGTCCTTCAATGATGCAGCACAATTTAACTGCATCTGCATGATTTGCCTGGACTGGAACAGCTCTAACATCAAAAAGTTCATTTCTGTGAATACATGAAAGGGGAAGGGAAACATCTGTACTCTGACCTGTGGAAGGCTTTGAACAGAAAGATCAGGACCTGTTCTGTGCTGATTAAGTTCTAATGAACTTAAAAATCAATACAGGCAGATCTGTAACTCAGTGCTGAAGAAAAYCACCCCTRACTCTGGGCCACATTCCAGTCAACACTGAGCTGCTCATCCCACCTGCCTTAGGTGGGTGAGATTTAGGACTTCAGGAACAACCCTAAACACCTCCTCACCTCCAGCACCCCACTGGAAGGCCAGAAAGCTCCCTGGTTTCATGCAATTCTGCCTGGCACCTGAAAAACTCCTTGCCTTCCCAGGGACAGATGCTATGGTTGGCTTCCCTAACCATTCATGGACCTTGCTGCAGATCCATTTCYGTGGGGGTTTGTGTGTGTGTGCATCAGCTCTTGTGGAAAATAACCAAAATTTGACCATCACTTCCATAGCTCCTAATGAAAGGTTCATTTATGCTCTGAGCACACTCAGAGCTAAGCTGTATTTTGCAATTTCTTGTGGAATCTTTGGTAATAAAGTTGTTTTCTCTGTTATGATTTGTTACACTCTCCTGAATTTCTGATGCTTAGCAGACAAACATCACCTAGATTAGCTGGGCTTTTACTTGTCAATTACTTGAATCTAACAAAGTAGCCCAAATAATCTGTATCTTCTGACCTAAACCTTATGGGTCACGACCAGCTTGATCTCCTTGGTCATTCTTGAGTCTCTSCTGTGTTCCTCTATTACATYAAGAAGGGACATGGAAGTTCTAGCAGGTTGAATGTGCATCTCCTTTGGACACCAGTAAAGATGGTGKTAAACTGAAGTCCTTGAATTGGGAAACCCTGGAAAATCCAGTGCTCCAGAGTATTTGGGGAGTATGTTACAAGATAAGTTTGGGCATTATTTCACAAAAATAAAAAATTAAAATAATAAAATAATAAAATAAATTTTAAAATAGCAGCTTTGTGCTTAGGTTAAGTCCTTTYAGAGTAGTTGTGGCCTTGACTACTAACCTAATTTCCTTGTACCTTTTGTTTCTAGCAGTAATTCTTCAGATGCCTAAGTTGGTTATCTGCAGCAGCTTTTGCCATGGTTTGGACTTGCACTGACAGCTCTGGGACAGCTTTTGGTACTTGTGTATCACYCAGCCCTGTGGAGTGTCAGACTGGGACCTCAGCTGCTCCCTGCAGTGGGGTTCTGCAGGCCCTGCACTGTGCCCCAGCCCACCTGCAGCACCCCCAAAGCTTTATTTCAGGGCCACTTGCCTGCAATGAGAAACGGATCACTTCTCCAAGRTGCTCAGCTGAGGAGGTTTCTGCCTTTGCAAATCTTCCTAGGCCGTTGTTGATGCCATGGGAGGGAGGTTTGACATCCTGCTTTGGGGATGGCTCCACAAGGAYCTTGGACAGTATCTTTGTCTCTATCAGCTTTTTTCTCTCCTCTTTACTGTACAGCTCTTGCACAGACACTGCTGTGTTAGGCCAGGAGTTTGCTCTTTCCTTGGCCTGTGTCCTGCCCATTTCTTTCTCCTCAAGGTGATCTGTGGAATCTGAGGGAAACTCTTCAAGAACAACTCTCTTTTGGCTTGGCATTTCTTCAGTCTGGCTGGCAGGTTCAAGAGCCTCATCTTTAATCATTTGTACATCTTCTTTTGCAATTATTTGGGCACCATCTGTTTTTTCCTGAAAGTCAAAACTTTCCAGGTCTTCGTTCCAGATTTCCCATGGAAGTTTTTCTGTCTCCTGGATTTGCTACAGGTAGAGAAAGCACAAACACAGAGTAAGTCAATCTCCCTGAGCTTTGGAAGTGGATAAAAAAACAAAACAGAGTGATTGGAAGGCAACAGCTCCAACTCAGACACCATATGGAAACAACCCACACCACATCTCTCATGGAAAACAGTGAGACYGTTTACTTTCCAAAAACTTTAATTTCAGGAACTGCTAAACATCCTTTAAAATACTTTTTCTTACATGTGCTCATTATTCCAACCCAAACCATATTGTGATTTCATGGATTTATCTTCACTGAAGGAACAATGTGATTATTTTATCCCAGAAAAGCTGTTCAAAGAGTAAACTTCATACTTTTCCTCTTTCCTGCACTGTCCTAATTCATTTTCTGGACACATAAAATGATTGCACAGGAATTAGAGCACAGGAAAGAAAAAACAGTAAAGGGACAATAAAAACTATCAAGAGATGGGASAAAAAAGGTCCAAAATTTCAAGAACAGAGAAAATTTTAAAGGGCCACTGCAAAAAGAGAGAAAAAAAAAAAGTTCTGTTTTCTAGTGAGAGAAAATACTGAGGACAAAACTTTTCCTGTTCAGACAAACAAGTCAGACATCAGCAGCTGCTCCCACTGGGGACAGCCAGAAGAGAGAGGTGACAGGACAGCCCACACAACAGTCCCAACCTGCTCCTGGGAGTCYTCCAGGGAAAACATCATCAGCTCCTCTGACAGGTCTGGAATTAAGTTGGGCAGGTCCCGCTGGAAGATGAAAAGCTCCTCATCACTCTCACAATCAGACTGCAAACAGAAAAAAACAGAGAAATTCAACAGGAGACTGCAATACTCACTGATATTGGAATTTCTGGTTTGCAGTGACAGCTCCCATGTTGGCACCTCTTGAAGTGCAGAGACAAGAAGTTTCCTTGCAGTCACACCTTTGCTACAYAGTCTGGTAGCCCAAGAGTCACCAACCCCACACTTCAGCAAGCTCCAARTGTAAAAAACATGTAAAATATTGAATTCCCATGGAGGTTGATGACAAACATCCTGCTGAGAAAAGCAATGGAAAGTGTGGGAAGTTCTCTAACTCCCAAGTAATTCTCTGCACTACCTCATTCACCATCAGAGAGGCAGGAGCAGAGCTGCTCAATATTTACAAGGGCCTGGAGGGCCAGGACAAGGGGGAATGGCTCCCACTGCCAGAGGGCAGGGATGGATGGGATATTGGGAAGGAATTGTTCCCTGGCAGGGTGRGCARGCCCTKGCACAGGGTGCCCAGAGCAGCTGGGGCTGCCCCTGGATCCCTGGMAGTGYCCAAGGCCAGGTTGGATGGGGTTTGGAGCAGCCTGGGGTGGTGGGAGGTGTCCCTGCCCATGCCARGGGTGGAATTCAATRAGCTTTAAGATCCCTCCMACCCAAATCATTCTGGGATTCTCAGGGACTGGAAAGGCAAGGCCTCACCAGGCAAAGCCCAGTTCCACAGCACCCACAAGGAACAAGCAGGACAGAGCAGGAGGAGCAACCAGGCCGAGGCACAGSTCCAGATCCTTGGGCAATACTGGAGTGATGAGGTGGGGCAGAGATCAAGACTGAAAGAATTCACAGGTGAAAGTCTGGCTGAGGCAGGACCATAACTAGAAACCAAGACTCCCCTAAAATTGCTCAGAGAGGGAGTGAAGGGCCAGAGCTGAGCTTAAACAGAGATGCTGGAGCCCCAGGTGAGGCCAGGCAGGGCCATGAAGGCTTTTCACTGCCCTCAGAAGCCTGATTCCTGTTCAGAATGCAAACAGCATCTGGGTTTGCTTGGGCAGCATTTAGATAGCTCTGAAAATCCCTTTTTTAAACATCAGATAGTCATTGGAGATGAATCCTTATGCATGGACACCCAAAGGAGATTAAGCACCTCCTCAGCAGTCAGGACACAGCTTTCCTGCTTGTCCCTTTGTTTTGCAAGCATGCATTTTTGGAATTCACACTGCAGAGAATCCTCTCTGGTGTCATTAACACGAACCCAACTGCAACAGAACATCATTCCTCTTAAAAAATTGTGTATCAGGGCAATGATAATGTTTCAGGGCAGAAACCACATTTGTGAGTGCCATTTTTGGAGGTGGGAGCAGAGCACGTTCAGGTGACAGCTCTGGGATGCACAAATGGATCTTTCCCACGTGGAAACTCCTCGGACAAAGGTGCAGCCCTGGCACTGCAGCCTCAGCAGGACAGGGATTACACAACCAGATCTTCTGAATGCAAATGAAGCTCCAGACAGATTGCCTCAGTTCCTTCTGCAGGAAATCTTTTCCATGTGGKATAGAAACAGAGAATTTGAAGATTGTAAAGAGTGAAAAAAATTGTTTAGCATGATTTGGGGTTATCCAATGGTGTTTGGCACCAAAATCTGGAGCTGCTCCTCTGGCTTAGCCTGGTTGTAATTTACTCAACAAGAAAACCTACAAATAATTTCAGTGTTGGGCCTTCATCTGTACTGCAAAGACACATGTTAACAGGAAAGGGTTGTTCCAATGAATTAAAACAGTGTAGGTAGAGGGAACTCAGAACAGTGAGGGAATGTGGCTTGTCCAGCATGACAGTGAGAGATCCAAGTGCAGAATCCAAGCCATGGAATCCCCATCAACACTTTATCCAGCAGATCACACTGCTTTGCATAATTGATTAATAATAAATAATGAATACCCACTGGAGGCATTTCTGGCTCTTTCACATCTCACAATCTCCCCTGTACCATTTAGTGTACTCCCCTGTACCCTGTACCATTAATGGCTACACTAAATTGGGATAAAATATATCCTTTCTGTGTTCAAAATGTTTTTCAAGTTCATACATGTTTGAAAATTAACACAATGTTCTGATTTGGACAAAATGCCACTAATAATCAAATTTGAGACACATTATTCCCTCAGAAAAGTTGATGCCAGAGCATCTTGGACTAGAGAGGAGCAGCAGAGCAATGCTGTCCTGTGAGCAGAGATTTCAGCAGCCAAGAACAGCCTGGCCCAGACCCAGCAAGTGAAAACCTGCACCAGTGAAGAACACTGCACAACACCTCTCAGTCTCACACCTCATATGTAAAGGTTTCTGCAATTRTGCTTCTTTGGCAGGTAAAAAGTACAAAAAATCAACATGTCTTGTGGAGAACCAGCCTCAAGTATATAATAATTCATAATATCACGGAATATRAGGATGGTGTGGGTTGGGAAGGGACCATGAAGCCCATCCAGTGCCACCCCTGCCATGGCAGGGAYACCTYCCMCTGTCCCAGGCTGCTCCCAGCCCTGCCCAGCCTGGCCTTGGGCACTGCCAGGGATCCAGGGGCAGCCCCAGCTGCTCTGGGCACCCTGTGCCAGGGCCTGCCCACCCTCCCAGGGAACAATTCCTCATTCCCAATATCCCATCCAGCCCTGCCCTCTGGCAGTGGGAGCCATTCCCTGGGTCCTGTCCCTCCATCCCTTGTCCCCAGTCCCTCTGCAGCTCTCCTGGAGCCCCTTCAGGCACTGGAAGGCCACAATGAGGTCACCCCAAAGCTTCTCTTTTCCAGGCTGAACAATCCCAGTTCCCTCAGCCTGGCTCCCAGCAGAGCTGCTCCATCCCTCTGATCATCCTGGAGCCTCCCCTGCACTTGCTCCAGCAGCTCCAAGTCTGTGCTGGGCCCCAGGGCTGGAGGCARCTCTGCAGGTGGGGCAGAATCCAAAGAATACAGGGAGAGGAGGTCTGATTTTTAATTACACTCTGATAATTAAGGATAATCCTGAAGGCTGTGGATTAACACACAGTGTCCTATAGTCAGGACAGGCAGCCCWCACCAGCCACCCCAAAATGCCTGATAAGGTCACCTGCTCTTGCTTTTGAGAGCTTTTTTCCCATGATCCAGAGGGAAGGAAGGCAGAATTTCAGTGCTTACTGTGGAGGAGTCGGAGTCCAGGGAGGGGAGCTGGTCTTTCACTGCAGCAAGGATGGATCCCCACTGGAATGTCCTGTCCCCCTGCACAGGAGCTGCAGCAGGCTCAGCTGCATGTTCTGCATCCTCACTTGGTGCTTCTGAGGCCATTGGGACAGCTTCCCTTCAAGCAAAGGAAAGATGAGCTTAAGAACACCTCTCCAAACATGAGATAACATCAGTCCAAAACAAGGACAAAGTGTGTGAGGTCAGGGCAGAGGAATTCCCAGCACTCCCAGCAGGAAATGTGAAAATCTGCATTTTTGGAGCTATTCCTTTGCACCTGAGCTCAGAAAGGGCTGAGAGCTGTCTGCCCTACTCACCACACACACCCCAGGGCAGTTTAGCCCCTCACTTATAAAGAATTTTTGGGGATTCTTAGCCAGAGTGCTGTGACTGTGTCCTCTCCAAGCATGTTCCATGTTCTGCCTGCAGGGATGGGACAGGAACAGAGCAAAGGCAGCCAAGCTGACTCCTCTGCTCTCAGGATTGTCTCCTCTTCCCAAACTCCTTCACATTCCCTATTCCCTACCCAAAGGAGAGATAAAATGATCACAAAGCCATAGAATCTCATGATGGTTTGGGTTGGAATGGAGCTTAAAGRCTCTCTCCTACCCACCTGCCATGGGCAGAGAACCTTCATGTTTACTTTTGTTTTCACTGGATTTTTATTTAAAAAAAATAGTTAAGAATAGCCACATTCATGGATTTYGACCTCTCCAAGTGTTTCTAAAGTGGGTTCTTTCCTCCTGTTCCTTGCTGTCCATGAGAAGCTAAGACAGCACAGCAGGAACTGCAGCTGAGCTAAGAGGTCAGATAAATTCACCCTCAGAGAAAACCTTCACATTTTATGCCACAATCACACGGTTTTCTGGGCAGTCAAACATGAGAGGAAATGACCTCTGGTTCAGAGGTTYCACAGAATACCCAGGGCTGCAAGAGACCCACAAGGACCATGGGAGGTTGGTGACTTTGTGTTTCTTACACGTGCTCATTATTCCAACCCAAACCATTCTGTGATTCCATGGATCTATGTTCATCACTGAAGGAACAATGTGATTATTTTATCACATTTTTATTATTTTAAGTGTTGTTCAGAACTGAAATCACTGTTCAAGGGATCACACTGACACTGTTATCTGCATTGGCCAGGAACACTCCTCAAAACATGAAGTTAAACTCAGTTATCTCCCTGGGAAGTTTATAACTTGTAAACTGCCTCTGTAGATACTTTATAGGCCTCATCTATGGTGGTTTTTAGGTATGAGACAGACCCTCAATTTCACTTATATAGGAAAAAAGGAAATCCTCATGGCTGGAGCACTGTGCTCTGACTCTGAGCAGAGCTTGCCGAGGGCCAGARGAGCCTCATGGAGGTAAAGCAAACTGCCTAGGATGGCTCCCTGTGCCAAATCCGAGATAAATATCCCAAGGTTATGGATGGACACTGGATCTGACTTGTCAGTCAGCTAATGCAGCATCCTCTGGGGGAGCAAACAGTGCTCTGTGTCCAAAACAAACAGCACCAGCACAACAAGCACTTTCTGGAGAGCYTGGGCACGGAGCTGGCAGGTGGAAGGTTGGACTTGATCTTGGAGGTCTTTTCCAGCCTTAACGACTCCATGACTCTGAGACTTGAAACCCTGAGCTTCTCCTTGTCACCAGACTGGCGTTTGCTGGGAAGGAGAGGCGGTGAGGATACCGCAGTGGTGGGAGGCAGAGCCTGGCAGCCCCGGTGCGAGCCCCGGGCCAGGGTCGGGGCTCGCCTGAGGGGCCCCGCTCACAGCCCCGCAATGGCGGCCACGGGCGCACGCGCACCGTCCCCATGGCAACGCGGCTCCCGCTCCCGGCCCCGCCCCGCCCCCCTGCCCTCACTCACGGCGCCCACCGCCCCGCTGAGCGCCGGGCCGGGCCGGGCCGGGCCGGACGGCGGGCACAGCGAACCGGCGGCACCGGGACGAGCTCAGGGCCGGGGACAGCGTTGGAGGGCCGCGTCCTCGGGGACTGCTCGCTACAACCGCCCGCGGCCAGCCCCAACCCCATTGGCTTCCCTTCGCCCCGCCCCTCGCGCGGGCTCCTCCCATTGGTCCGGCGCCGCGGGGGCTCTTGGGTGTTGTAGTCCGCGGCCCGTGAGGGCGGGGCCGCTCCCGGCATGCCTTGCGCGGGCGGGACTGGTTCCGGCGGCGGCGCTCACCGGGGCGCAGGTGAGGGAGCGGCGGGGCTGGGACGGGACAGCGGCCGGGAGCAGCAGTAGGAGTGGTACTCACGTCTGGGGCCGGCTCCGGGCACTCCCCGTGCTCGGTGTGCCCGTGGCCGCCAGCCGTTCCTGCCCGCTCGCTGAAGCCTGCGATGCTGAGGCCGCGCTGCTAGCAGGGCCGCGAGGGAGGCAGGTGTGGGGATAACGGCCCCGGAGCCGTTCCGCTGGGCGATGCTCGGTAACAGCCGTGTGGCGGCCGCTGTGGCGGCTCCAGCCGCTGCGTTCGCCTCAGGTGCGTTGTTGTGCGAGCGGAGCGAGCCCGGGCCGAGCCCTGCGGGTGCCGTGTCCGGCTGCCTTGGTGGCCACAGCCCCTGACAGGGCAATGTCCTCCCTAATGTGGCTGCTCAAGTGCTTTTGTGCCTCTTACCTCGTTTTTCGGAGGTTGTTTGACGTGCTTTAATGTGCCTGAGAATGACAGGCTCGGAGTAGAGTCACTCAGTTTGGAAAGGACCTTTAAGTGATTGAGTCCAAGCATTAAAAGATAAAGAGCTTGGTGTATTTTGTGTATTTTCAACAGATGTGGGTAGGATTGAACTTGAGTGTTGTGGATCCAGGAGTGTTTTCTCTCACCCACCTGGTGTGGTTTGTGCTAGCTGAGGATGATACACTGCAAAAATGAGATGTTCTGGTTCCTGTTGTGCCTGAGCTGGTAACAATTGCACTTAAAAAGGGATACAGGGAGGCTTTTTTAATCTCTCTGATAAGTTGTTGCTGGTATAGTGGAAATAGAGCAAAGTCAGGAGCAGAAGGGGAGCGTGTTCCTGCTCTGCTCTGCCCTGSTGTGGCCTCACCTGGAGTACTGGCGGCAACCACGATATCAGAAGGATCTAAAGCTGTTGGAGAATGTCCAGAGGAGGGATCTGGGCGTGGGGAGGGGTCTGAGGAGCAGCTGAGGCACTTGGATTGTTCAGCTGGAGGAGGAGACTGAGGGCAGAGCTCAGGGGGGCTGCAGCTCCTCCCCAGGGGCAGCTCTGGGACAGGGACAGGGAATGGCTGGAGCTGGGCAGGGCAGGGCAGGGTCAGGCTGGATTTTGGGAAAGGTTCATCCCCAGAGGGTGCTGGCCCTGCCCAGGCTCCCCAGAGAATGGGCACAGCCCCGAGGCTGCCAGAGCTCCAGGAGAGCTTGGRCAGTGCTCAGGCACAGGGTGGGGTTGTTGGGGGGTCTGTGCCGGGCCAGGGGGTTGGACTGGGTGATCCCTGGGAGTCTCTTCCCACTCAGGATATTCCATGACTATTTCTTGTCAGTTTGCTGGCTCAGTTGGAACCCCCAGCAGCCTCCACACTTGTGCTGCCTTGGATGTCCCTGTTTTGGGACAGAAGGACACGTGTGGATGTCACCTGTGCTTGTGGGAGGGGATGTGAGAGTGAATTGAGCAGAGCCTGTTGCTGAGCAGTGCCTGCTGAGGGTGATTAACAGGCAGTGCTGCATTTGTGTGTGGTGGGGGCTGGTTGCTTCTCAAATCACCTCCCATTTATTGTAGTGTGGCTGTAAGGCTCAAACAGCAAACTCCAAATCCAGGGCAGTGTGAGGTTTGCTGCCCCAGCACTGTAGAGCTCTGACCCTGATAAATTTAATTTAATAATAATTCAATTTAATAATAATAACAACAGCAGCCTCACAGGTGTAATGGCTTGACCCCAGCTGGTTACCAAGTACCAGGCTGCTCCATCCCAGTGGGATGGGGAGGAGAATCAGAAAAGAAAGTAAAAAACCTCATGGCTTGAGGTAAGAACAGTTTAATTACTGAAGCAGAGTAAAATATAGTAATAATTATAGTGAGAAAAGAAACTCAAAAGCAGCATGGTTGCTCAGCACCTGGTGATTCCCATCCCATGTCCAGGCTCTGACTGGCCCCTCCCAGCCACGCTCCCCAGTTCACATACTGGAGTGTATGACTACCATGGAATTCTGTGGAATGGAATATCCCTCTGGCCAGTTTGGGTCAGCCCCCCCAGCTTCTTGGGCACCTCCTTGCTAGCAGAGCATGGGAAGCTCAAAGTCCTTGGTTTAGGGTAAGCACTGGATAGCAGCAGCCAAAGCATCAGTGTGTTATCAGCATTCTTCTCATCCTGARCCCAAAAGCAGCCTGTGCCAGCTGCTGGGAATACCATGAACTCTATCCCAGCTGAAAGCAGGACAGAGCTGAGGGAGGCCTCTGACAAATGTGAATTTGTCACTCTGTCCCAAAGCAGGGGAACAGCCTGTGAATGTTCAGGAGGTCTTTGGCAAACTTATTCTTACTAACCTCAGTACTCTCATGTTTACTTTTACGGGGATTTTTGTGGGCTTTATCTAAAATGTTCTGTGCATGACTTGAGCTTCCTAGGTTCTGCTGTGGCTGCCCCTGGATCCCTGAAGTGTCCAAGGCCAGGTTGGACAGGGCTTGGGGCAACCTGGGATAGTGGAACGTGTCCCTGCCCATGGCAGGGGTGGGACAGGTTGGGTTTTGAGGTCCCTTCCAGCCCAAACCATCCTGGTATTCCATGATATGATGGATTAATGTGTATTGGACTCGTGTCACATGTCCCCTCTAGACTCCTCCTCTTTGCACCAGACAACCCCAGTTTTGTTTCATTCCCATYTTTTCATTTCAGTCCTGAGGGTTCTGATCACTCCTGCTGTCCTGGAGGTTGTCAGCAGCTGTCCTCAGGTGCTCACAGAGCTGACAGCCTGCTAAAGTTCAGTGTGAGGGGAAATGTCAGAGCTTTGAAAAGTAAAAAGCAAATATGTAGGCAGGTGTAGGAGGCTGAAGGTCCTGGATGTTCTGTCCTGTGACTGTGGATCACCCCACCAAGGCTGCATTGGTAACTTGCACCTGAGAGTGGCTGATTCTGACAAAGACCAAACACCTGAGTGGGTTATAATTAATGTACCGAATTAACAAGGAGGGTAGAGAACTATGAGCTTCACTTGCACCTAAATGTGCTTCTGCAAACTGCCCTGGATTCTGCCTCCTTTCACTGCCTTTTGGCCTCCCTGGGGCAGCTTTAATCTGTTTTAGTGAGAAACTCCTACTTTGCCCCTTATGATCCACTTCAATCTGCTTTGCTCTCCTTGTGTTTTGATTGTGAGGTGTTCAGGCCCTTCCCTTATTCCTGTCTTAGGCCTCTGGGTTGCCCAGTGCACTACAAATTGCTGCTGTCAGGCAAAGTAGGTGCTTTTGCAGATAKTTTAAAGGGAAATAGTTTCTTTCCAGCTGATGGAATAGAAGAGATGGTGCTTTTGTAGTCTTAACAAGCTGAGGATGARGGAGGGGAACAAAAGGGAGGTGGGAGAGAAAGGATCCAGGTGGGCAGTGAAGAGGTAGGAATGAAAGGAGTTTTCTTGAAAGAAAAGGGGCTGGTGCTTGCAAGGCAAAGAGTCCCAGTTGCTCAGAAAACAGGAGCATGGTCTTGAAATGTTACAGCTGAGGGAATCTGAGGAGCAGCTGCTGCTGAAAAACCTGTTCCTGCTCTCTTTTATTCCTCACCAGTRCCACATTGGTCATCTGCCTGACCCCAGAATGAATCCAAGGAGTTAAATTAGTGACAAGTTACCAGGAAGAAGAAGAACTTTTTGTTGGCTTAGCTTATGTAGAGGGACCAGGCAAGCCCAGGAGTGCTGTATGRTGGGCAGGGAGACTGCAGGGAGGGGGAAGCAATTCCCATGGGATTGSCTGGAATGAGCTGCTCAGAGAGGCTGTGGATCTCCTTCCCTGGAGATATTCAGAGCCCACCTGGACACAACCCTGTGTAATGTGCTCAGGGGACCCTGCTTGAGCAGGGAGGTTGGGTGAGATGACACTCCCTTGCAACCAGAACCACTCTGGGATTCTGTGTCCTGGAGCTGCAGCTGAAGCCCTCAGCTGCTGGATGCAGCTGTGCTGAGCAGCTCTTCATGGAGTGCCAGACAAGAACTCTCTCCTGTGAGAGGTTCAAATGATTYGTCTGCAGTTGCTCCCTAAGGCTGGGCCTGGGATAAACCTTTCAGGCAGTCCTGGAGCAGGAGGAGCTGTGTAATTAAGTTGTGTCTGCAGGAGGGGGGATGTGCTTGGATAATGAATGGGTAGGTGTGCTGCTGCTCCCAGTGTTTCAGCATTTTCCAGGATTCACGGAGATGGGGCTGGGCTGCCTCTGAAGGGCTGAAACAATAAATGSTAGAAACAATAAATGGTAGAAACAATCTGCTTACAACCTGATGACAGTGGAGGGTGCACCCTCTTCAGGTGACCGAGTGGTTTTGGGAGCAGTGGGCAGTTGTCATTATTAATGACTGTGTCTTAATTTAATCAGGACCATCCTGTAATGCAAGACAGATGGACAAGACCAGGAATGTCTGAGACATGAATTCTTCATTCTCTCCCTGCATTATAAAACATGCAGAGTGAGAATTACATCCTTTTGTAAAACACTAAGCCTACCTTGAGGTCTTAAATAGATGTTTAGTCTTCTCTTGTCRAGGTTATTCAAAGCTGCCTTAGGCATGTTTGGATTAGGCAGGCAGGAAATAAAGCTATTGCTTCTGCAATCTTAAAAAGAGATTTGAAATATGTGGGCTTTAGCATTATTGCCTTTTATTTTTCCAGTGTATTGGAATCCCAGAGTTTTCTACAGCAAGAGAAAACTTCCAGCAAAATCTTCTCAGCAGCAGTTATTGTTTTGGGTTGAGGAGTCAATCAGAGTTGAGGTAAGAATTTGAAGCCCCACACCTCACCTTCCAGGCCTGTGGCAGCGTGGAGCTGTAATTGTATGGCAGACAGGGATCAGCAGCTGAGTGCTGTGCTCTGCTTTGGCTCCTCAGGGCAGGATGTCGGAGCTGAGCGACGAGGCCAGCGAGTCGGAGCTGCTGAGCCGCAGCCTCTCCATGTGGCACGGGGTGGGGCCCGTGCTGTGCCGCGAGGAGCTGGACGTGCCCCTGGACCTGCACACGGCCTCCTCCATCGGCCAGTACCACGTGGTGCAGGAGTGCATCCAGCGGTGAGAGGGGCTGGGCTGGGCAGGGCACGCCTGGTGCCACCTGCTGCGGGTGTGCTTGTCACCGGGGCCACGGCTGGTGCCACCTGCTGCGGGTGTGCTTGTCACCGGGGCCACGGCTGGTGCCACCTGCTGCGGGTGTGCTTGTCACCGGTGCCACGGC
>JACDOX010000174.1:3066-17561 GCA_014549065.1 Cardinalis cardinalis
GAGCCATTGGCCTTCTTGGCCACCAGGGCACTCTGCTGGCTCATGGTCAGTCAGTACCCTCAGGTCCCTTTCTGCCTGGGCACTGTCCAGCCACACCATCCCTAGCCCAGAGCATTGCAGGGGTTATTGTGGCCAAAATTCAGGACTTGGCACTTGGATTTGTTAAACTTCATCCGTTTGGACTCTGCCCATCCCTCCAACCATTCCAGTCTCTCTGCAGAGCCCTTCCATTCTCCAACAGAGGGACACACGCTCCCAGCTTGGTGTCACCTGCAGATTTACTAATGAAAGACCCAACCCTCTCATCCATGTCGTCAATAAAAACGTTGAACAGAGCTGGCCCCAGCACAGAGCCCTGAGGGACACCACTGGTGCCTGGCCCCAGCTGGATGCAGCACCATCCCCACCACTCTCTGGGCCCATCCAGCCCGTTCTGAGCCCGGCTCAGAGTGCTCCTGTCCCAGCCCTGGGCTGCAGCTTTTCCAGGAAATGCTGTGGACACAGTGTCAAAGGCCTTGCTTGAAGTCCAAAAAGACACATCTGCAGCCTTTCCTGCATCCACCAGGAGGGTCACCTGGTCATAAAAAGAGATCAGGTTGGTGAAACATGACCTACCCCTCCTAAACCCATGCTGTACAATCTGAAGTCTCCTCATGTGGAGGAAACAGGACCTGTTCCTTGGCTCTCAGCCCAATCATCCCAAGAACAAAACCAAGAATCACCATAGGATTTACCAGCGTTATAGTTTGAACCCCACATCCCCACAAACCTAACAGAGTGAGTCTGCTTTGGAGCAGATAAATTTAAATCTACCCCATGAAAAAGGAAATTAACAGTAGCTTTGACCAGATGCAGTCTAAGTGCCTCTGCAAACCCATATCCAGAAAAGAAAAGAAGTTCACAGCCTGACATCCCTCCCAGGGAATCCAGAGCTTCATGGATACTCACGTGGCTCGAGCTGGGACCCTCTTCACAATCACTGAGACATTCTTTGGGATCTGTGCATCATCAGAGTATTCTGAGAACAGCACAAATGCAGAGCAAGTGTGAGTCAGTTGGGAAGAATGGGGCAGCCAGGAAGGGCCAAGGCTTTAGGAAATCCCTTCCCAAATCCAGCTGAAGCTCAGGAAGCTGCCTGCTACTGGTGGTGTTGTGGCATCTACAGCACCTGACAAGGTCTCCAAAATTTCCTGGGTTCACCTTCTGCTCTGCAGGAGAGAGTGCCTGGCAAGGTCTCCAAAATTTCCTGGGTTCACCTTAGTTTCTGCTCTGCAGGAGAGAGTTGGCAAGCATTGGGTTTGAATGGCCTAGGCTGTTGGACCATCTTGTTGTTTTTGTCACCATGTGCTTTGTCAGACACCTGTGTAGTGACCTGTATAGTGCCAGCAATGGGTTGCTGTCTCAGTGCTCATTAACAGGAGAGGGATGAGAGTGAACATTTGCAGGCTGGATGGAAAAAGCAACTTGTATGTATTACATGTTTTGGCACATGCCAGGTCAGGTCTTACAGCATCTTCTGCCTTCTAGAGGTTTTGCACCAATCTTCAGTCTCATGCTTGTTTTTCACCTGCAAACACTTTCATGTGTTGCTTCCTTCATCGGGAACTCTTGTCCCTGTAAAACCAACAGCTGCTTTCTGAGTCTTTTGCTTTGTAGTTAATGATAATGTTTTGTAGTTTCTTTTTTCCTCTCTGTTTTGGAGAACATTTAAAACCTTGCATCACCAGGTGTGCATTCCTCTACTCAAGAGTACAATATAGAAGAGAGGCAGAAGAATCTGCTCAGGACATACAAACACCATGTCCCAGACAGTCCCAGCCATGTTTGGCTGCTGTAGCCTTGCGCTGGCTCAGTTCTTCCTGCTCAAATGTGAGGCTTACAAATTCCTTGCTGGGTTCTGCCCACACCTTTGGCTGGTGTGAGGTCAGTGTGTATGGCTAGAATGTGGCCTCCTGCCTAACCTGGTTCCCTGGCGACCCAGGTGCCCAGGTTCCACCTTGGAACCCTGCCTTTGTCCAGAGAAGTCAGGCACTTGTGTGCTAGGTTTGGGGTCATGGGGTGGTGGTTTTTGGCCCTGATGCTGGTGTTAGTCCCCTGGCATACTAGAAACCCTGGCTTGTGGCTGTGGGTCTTGATGTCCTGCCTCCCTGAGGTTAACCCCTGCTTGCTCTGCTTTGGGCCCCCTATTCAGCGGGCACGGCTATGCCATGAGATTACCGGGGCCTTTGTCGATGAGCTCAGACATAAAAAATGCATTGAGGCCATTGTTGAGGCTTCTAAACCACTTGCCTCTGTCACTGTAGGTATGTCATGAGTCCCTAGGGACACCAAACCCAACGGGGATCCCGCCCAAGGACCTCTATTCTGACTGGACCCCTGTCCCTCCTTTCCACCAGGGACATCCATCCCATAGGGGATCTGCACCCTGAAAAGCACCCCAGAGCCCTCTGGGGTTTCCCATTTCAACCAAGGCCCTCACACTGACATTGAGCAAGATCCCAGGAAGCTGGGGACCCTAGGGACCCACCCCAGACAAGCTAAGGTCTTTTCAGTCCTGATTTGGCCCCCAGGGACTTTTGGGAATCCCAAACCTGCCTGGAACCCTGAGAATCCTGCAACCATGACCAAGGATACACTGGGGACCCCTGGGGCCCTACCGAAGACCTTAGGAATCCACAGGGACACCTAAGCTTTCCCAGTATCCCTTAAATCTTGTTCAGGACTTCAGGAACCCCCAGAAACCCCCAGACCTTACTGGACCTTCCCATCCCTGAAACTCCAACCCTAACTCTGTACTGATTCCTGTGTCCCTGTGCTGGTTCCAGCGTCAGGACAGCGTGATGAGCTTCGGGAGATCGTCATGGATGCGATGTATTCTCTAGAGGAGCGATGGGGCAAGAGTGAGCAGACAGAGGGACRTGGGACATGAGACATGGGGCAAGGGGGGTGGGATGTGGAGGCCTTGAAGGGGGATGGCCTGGAGGTGAAATAGAGGATATATGAAGGTCTGGGAGCTGTAAAGGGGTRTCTGGGGAATCCTGAGGATATATGGGTTTCAAATTGTACAGCTTCTTGGGGAGTTTCAGGGGATATTTGGGAATGTATCTGACTTCAGGAGGGATATATGGAGTCAAAGTGATTTATATAAAGGATCTATGAGGTCTGGGAAAGGTTTATGGGGACCAGGGGGAGGGCACATTGTCTTACCTGGACATTTGGGACACACCAGAGTCCCTGAACAAGTCTCTGCAGGAAGCTGTCAGCACAATCTGGAAGAAGCTGAGCCAGCTGGAAAAAGGTATGGGGCCACCCTGGGAATCCCTGTCCTAGAGAAACTCCCAGGGACCCCATCAGGGCTGGACAAAGGCTGAATCCTGACAGCTCATTACAAGGATGTGGGTCCCCAGTGATGCCCAGTCTAACCCTGCTTCTTCCCCACCAGTTCCAGCCTGTGTCCCACCCTGTGGTGAGTGCCCATCCTTCTGTCTTGCCCTCCCCTGTCTCCTAGTACATCTCCCACTTCCCTGAGACCACCAAGTCTCTGTTTCCCAGGATTCCAGCGAGCTGCCCGTGTGTTCCAGTGTGCTACCTGCCGCTTCGTGGACTGTCAGTTTTCCCTGGACTGCCCAGGTATGATGGGGCCATGGGAGGCTGTTGTGTTAATGGTAAGGAAATCTTCCTCAACTTCCTCCCATTCTTAGGTTATTTTTGTGGTATTTTTTTATGTTTGGTGGCACTTGAGTGACTCCAGTCACAYTTCTGGTACTGATTGAGGTCAAATGATCTAACTTTGCTTTTAAAGGTCTAAGCTAGAAAAATGCAGAATGTGTGCTCAGCTAAGGTGGTCATACATTGAGGGCAGGTTGCTTTTGGGGTGGAGGTGTGTTCAGYGTTATAATGAGATTATAGTGAGCAAAGTTGATCCAGAAGACAGGAATTCACYACAAAAGTCTCTGGGGACTCCCCGTGTTTCTCATCCACGGTCCCACACTGAGTGCACCTGCCCAAGTGTACACCTGCCCATCCCTGCAGCCAGCACAGGAGCACCATCATGTCTGTCAGTGCATGTGCAGATGGGAGCTCATGAGCCTGTCAATGCTCCCAGTGCAGGACCTGTGGACCTACACAGATGAAACCATCGTGCTGAGCTGCAACGTGCCTTTCCACATCCCGCCCGGCGTGCCCATCACCTGGATGTTTGCCCCAAATGTGAGTCACACGTGGTCCTGCAGGGTGTGAGCAGACATTCCGAGGGGCACTGCTGCAGGTGTAGTGACTGCTGCCACAGCAGCTGTCTGTGCTGGAGGTAGCAGCTGTGTAAGCACACACAGGATGTTTGCTCATGGGAAGGGTGCACACGAGCAGCAGGCAGATGTGTGTTTGCTGATCCATAGGTGCACATGTAGAATCATAACATCACAGGATGGTTTGGGTTGAAAAAGACCTTAAATCTCATGTCATTCCAATCCCCTGGAAGGTGTGGACACCTTCCACCAGACCAGGCTSTTTCAAGGCCCAGCCAACCTGSCTTTGGATGAATCTAGGGATGGGGCAGCTACATCTTACCTGCACAACCTGTGCTAGGGTGTTGTGGGCAGAGTGGAAGCTTCAGACAAAGTTTGTTAAAGAAGCCCTGCTGCTGAATCTCAGGGTCAGAAAGAATTCCTTTTTGTATTTAAACTCTTTCAGAGAGATGGGTTCAGATGAAGGTAAATCCTTCATTAGCCTCAGACTATGGCAACAGTTTAAATCTTAGGAATTATTTTGGCCCAAAAGTCCTAATGATGGCAAATCAGATATATTTATAAAAAGGAGTTATTTACTAAACAAATGAACAGGCAAAATAGATGAAAGATCTTAACCAGAATTACTTATTACACAGTATAAAACTAAAAGATCTACTAGTGAATTACAGCATAACACAGAACAGTGCACTATATCAAGGTATCTATATTAAAGCTAGCAAAAGAAATAGTATTGAATAGAAGCGAAATGTAACTTAGCACCAAAATGACAATAATGTACACAGATTCCTTCACTCAACCCCTGGGGGATTAACTGGGAAATAGGTGTCCCTATTTATGTGAGATGTTCCACACATTTCCAGGAACACCTATAGAAGCTTTCTACTTCGCAGAAGTTTGCTGTGGCTTTTATAGCTGTAAAGTGACTTGCTGTCAGTTAGAAATCCAGCTTATCTTCCATGTCTCACCTTGAYAGTAAGGTGTTTATTGGCAGTTGGGAGATGCCAACCCAGAGGTGCAAAAATAACTCATTACAAGATTGTCCTGTTTGAGTTACCTGACTGGCTAACAAACAACAGATAAGCTCTTGAGGGGATGAGATGCTCTGCCACACAGGGCCTCACCACACTCACAGGGAAGAAGTCCTTCCTACGTGTGCAGGAAGTGACTTTTGTGTGCACCCTGGGTGTCGATGCGTGTGGGATGGGAGCTGTGTGCACCTGCAGCAGCCAGGAGCACAACAAGCATGAAGGGGACATGTCGAGCACGTGCAGGACACAGGTGTCTTTGCGTGTGCCGTTCTGTGTGCCCGCTGGTCTGGGCGGTGCTGATGTGTCCCCCTGTGCCCCAGCTGCGCACACAGGACATGGCACTGTTCAAGGAGCTCAAGGGGAATCCAGAGAAGCCCTTCAGTCTGACCATTGAGGAACCCGCTCCAGGGACTGTTGCCTGTCGCCTGGGAGAGCAAACCAAGCCCATTATCCGCAAGTTCTTCTACCTCAACGGTGAGCCCAGACACCTGAGAGCCCCGGGGCAGGGAGCAGTGTGGAGCAGAGTGGGACCTGGGACACCCAGCTCCACGGGAAGGGGGTGAGCAGGGTGCCAGGTTCATGCTGGACAGGTGGATTAGAGCATGTGTTTATCGACTCTGGGATCTCCCAAGGCGGGAATAACGTGCTCTGACTCCATGATTTCAGATGGCTGAAGAAATGCTTTGTTAAGCTATAGTATATTACACTAATACTATTAATACTAAAAAGATACCAAAGAAAAACCCATGACTGTCTGGAGACAGTCACAACACAGGTTTTACTTAATTAGCTAATTAATCTAAACAACTTTCACAAGTGTCTAATTAACAAATCACTCATAGTAAACAATCTCCATAACACATTCCACATGTGTTAAACAACAAGAACAAATAGAGATAAAAATTGTTTTCTCTTCTCTGAACTTCTCACTACCTTCCCTAAGAAAAATCCTAGGAGAGAGAATTAYGTCTCTCTCTGTTCAGAGAATGTGAACACCACATGTGTTCCCTGGTGCCTGACTCCCCTGGGAGCATGTGGGGTGGAGCAGGGACCCCCAGCTGCCCRAGTCACTGGGGACAGTGAGGTCTGTGGCTGGAGCAAGAGCTGCAGGGTTAGCTGGTCCTTGGGTGCAGGGCCCCATGACCTGAAGGGCCTGGGTCTCCACAGTATCAGAGGGAAGCGTGGAGGAAGAGAAAGGACTCCAGACTGTGTTCAGCACTGTGCTGAAGTGGGATGACGAGACACCTACCCACATACCATACCTGGGGCTGGCTCTGGGTTTTGGCTCCATGGCATTTGTTCTGCTGCTGATGTGAGTACTCCTGATCTGGTGAACTATACTCTAAAAAATCCCTGTGCTTCTGGAGCTTTTCTCAGACCAGCTTGGGACTCCCTATCCCCTCTGCATTCTCAGTCCCTTGGGATTCCCTGCAAGTACAAGGGGATCCAGGTGTCCAAGGGTAGGCCAAAGACTGCCAGGACTCCTAAATTCCCAGGACCCTCCATGTCTCCTGGGAATCCCTTTGCCCTCTGGCCCATTCTAGGATCTCCCCCTTGCACCCAGTAGCACTCCAGGCTGCCTTTACTTCCCCCAGATTCCCTAATTGCCCCTGAAACCCTGAAACTTTCCCTGGTTTTCCCTAGAACCCTTACTGTCCCTTTGGGGGTACCAGTTACAATCAGTTACAATTGCCCCAGGATACCATAGCTTCACCCTTAGGCCCTCTGAGAAACCCCCCAGTTGCCCCTTGAGCCCTCCAAATGCCCCGTGTGTCCCTGTCCTCCCCACACACACCCTAATGGGAATAGGGTGTCCTCCCTGCTCCCCCTTCCTCCATTCCTCCTTCTGTCTCCCAGGGCCAGCTGGCAATGCCTCAGTGTCCATCAGACGCGCCGCAGACGTGGACATCAGGGTACCCAAGAGGATTCCAGACCCCTGGATTCAGTCTAGAGCACTGTAGCACGTGGATCCACCCCAGAGGACCAAAATTTCTGCAATTGCTTTTCTTGTGCTAGTCTTAAAATAGAAATACAGAGTTCTGAAAACCTGGATTTTGCTTGTGGTAGAAATATTGGGTTCTTAGGCTTGCAGACATTAAACCTGGGCAAGCATTCCAGCTGGAGCTGCAGAGCTCTCAGTGGTGGTGATGCTGCAGGGTGGGGGAGAAGGGTAGTAACTTGACAGACTTGCTTTAGAGCTGCCTTAAATTGGGCAAGAATCAATGGGGGTGGTTGAGAAACACAAGGAATGGGTACCTTGGCTGCCCCTGACTCCAGCAAGGGCCAACACTGGAACAGTGTCTGGAGCAAAGCTGGCCAAAAAGTATGGTATCAAAGTGGGGTCTCAGGGCAAAAAGAGGAGAGGAAAGCATCTGTGCTTGCTTGAGATCAGGAGATGGACAGTGTCTCTCCTTCTCCCCTGAAGGGATGCCTCTGGTTGAGCTTCTCACCTCCAAGAGCAGATGTGGGAATAGTTATGTGTATATAACTGGGTCAATATATATTTATAGCTAATAGATCCCTGTTAATACCCCTTCTGTCATAATACATATTAACACTCCATAGTGCATTTATCACCAACATCCTTAATCTGCTTTCCTATTCCTTCACTAAATCATGCTCTTTGTGAACCTGGATTGTGTAAATTCTTATTTGACTGGGCGAGACCATGCTGGTGATCTGCACTATGGGGAATCTGTGATCTCACAAGTTCCCACTGAACACAGTCAGATTTATTGTGCCAGATACTGTATCAGATTTATACTTTTCTGCACTGCCTGCCCCTGCCATTCTTTCTGAGTGCCTAAAAACCAAACTATACCTTTGCATGTTTCCAAATTCCCTCTGTTCCCTTTGAATGCTCCTCTGGATCCCCTCTTACTAATTTGCTTCATTTACAATCACCAATCACTCTCAGATGCACTCCATTCCTATCGAGCTGCTTTTATATCCTCTTCATTCCCCTTGCTGTGATCTCTTCGAACCCCTCTGTTGTTTTCCTTGCACTAACAGATCATTGCCRTTTTCCCCCTTGTACACTCTTGTTCCCTCCATTTCCCTCTGTGTGCACCCAGATCTCATCTATCCCCCTCCTTGAGTACTCAGATCTCCTTTTGTCCTTTCAGCATCTCTTTAGTGCTGACTTTTCTCCCCTGGGCAAGCTCACATCCCTCTTTTTCACACCTCACATTCCCTCTGCTGACCTCCATCGATGCTCAGATCCCACTGTCCCTTCTGTGGGTGCTCATTTCCTATGGGTTCCACCATGATATCCCTCACCACCCCTCTGTGCACGCTCAGTCCCTTGTTTTTCCTCCAAGCATGCTTAGCTCCCCTCTGTACATGCTCAGATCCCCATTGCTGCCCTCCATCCACCTGTTTTCACTCCATTCCTGGGCAGATGCTTTCCTCTCACCCTGCATGACCACAACTGTCTCACCTGCCTTACAGAAGCCTTTCATCAGCCCTTCAGCTGCTCCCTTGCAGGTCAGGATTGTGTCCCACTAGGGATTCAAGACTTCTCCTGCTTTCCCCAGATACAGACCCCTCTGCCTGTGTCATGCACCCCAGAACACACCAGCTGCTCCAAACACTGCCCCACAGCAGTTCCCCTCCCTGGGGACCTTGGGGCTGCTCTGCTGCCCCACCCCAAGCCAGGCTGGGCTGGAGCAGATGAAACAAGAGCCCCTTGACCTGGCAGCACCAGCTGCAGTGGTGGGAGGCAGCGACAGACCCGTGTTTGCTCTCCACCTGGCTGGGGACTGTGGCATTCAAGAGTTTGCTCAGCAATACTCTTCAGAGTTTGCAAATATGCTGTTCCTTGGGGAAATTCCATCCAAGTCACTCAGCACTCACAGAAGAGACCATTCCAAGGATTCTTGCTGGCACGGGAATTCTTTTCTTTGCAATCCAGAACCACAGGCACCTCCAGCTCAGCTGGTGTTTTCTGCAGGCACAAAGGAAACCAACCTGATCTCTTCCAGCAGAAAAGGGAGGCAGGACCCACTCAGCCCGCCCAGTGCAGAGGGCACTACAAATCCCTCTGTGTGCCCAGCCAGTGCAGAGCCCTGCGCTCCAGAGGGCATTTCCACAGGGAGCCATGGGTGAGTACAGAGCTGGGAAGTGGGCACTCCTTGCCAGCAATGGGGAGAGCAAAGGCAGGGCAGCTCAGCAAGGGGAGAGGCTCCATGCTCTGCTTCCTGCACACTGATGGGGAGAGCAAAGGCAGGGCAGCTCAGCAAGGGGAGAGGCTCCATGCTCTGCTTCCTCCACACTGATGAGGAGAGCAAAGGCAGGGCAGCTCAGCAAGGGGGAGAGGCTCCGTGCTCTGCTTCCTGCACACTGATGGGGAGCAGGGGCACCGGTGCCCTTTAGGGGTACTTGCCCCCTCTGAGCACATGCTGCTCATGCCCTGGCTTCTGGCTCAGCYCAGCCCCTGCTCCAGGGATCAGGAGTGAAACTTGGCTCAGGCAGTTGTTGGCTTCTTTGCTCTGCCCAAAACTACCCGGTGTTTGASTTGTCCACAGCAGATCAAGGGGGAAAGGGCAGGTTGTGACTCCTTTGGCAAGCTTTGCAGCTTGCAGGGAGCAGCCTGATGCTGCCCAGCATGCTCAGTGCCCTCCTGCACCTCACAGGCTCCTGTTAGCATGGTGTTGGTGCCATGGGAGGGATGGTAATATTTCTTCTTTTCTTCTTGTCCCTTTCTACCAGCTCAGTCTCTTCTGCTCCTTGCTTCCCTACTCATCTTGGCTTCACCAGGCCATTGTGTGCACACACAAAGCCTAAACACCTTCAAGAAATCTCCCTCCAACAGTTCATCGAGTGTTCTGAAGAGAACCAGTGGGTAACATCCCTTGGGCACCTGGTGTTGTGTGCATGTGTTCAGCCAGCTCTGGGTAGGGCAGGGCTGTGCACTGTCCCTCACCCTGGCCCTGCTCCAGGATGGAGGATGTGAAGGTGTGCCCAGCACAGGCTGCAGGGCTCTGTGTGTGTGTGTGCATGTGTGTGTGTGCACTGTGCAGGCTGGGAAGGGTGGCTTTGTGCTTGAAGGGATCATTTTTCCCCATTCCCTGAGTCACAGGCAGGGGCTAGGTCCTCTTCACCTTCCTCCCAGCATGGCTGTAGTGGCACAGCCCCTTTTTCAGTAGACCAAGGGGAGCCCACTGGTGCCTGTATTCGGTCTCTTGGACTGATATCAGCATAGCTCAGTTAGTCTGGGGCCTTTCAATGGGGCTGATTGCTGTTGGTCTTCCCTATGGAAAAGGAGCAGAGGGTTGAGGTCAACCCACTCTCACCTCCAGACCCCTCTGGGCTGGGAGAGGTGGTTATCCCCCGCGTGCCCTGGCCAGATGAATCTCCCTCCTGCCCAGGTGCTTGTCCTGATGCCCAGGCTTTTGTTCTGTCTCCCTCTGTGCTGCCCCAGCTTGGCCCAGGGACTGCAGCGAGGTTCTGGCTGGCAGCCCCAGTGGTGTGTACATCATCCAGCCCACRGGGCTGCACCCCATCATGGTGTTCTGTGAGATGAGCGGGGCAGACGGGGGCTGGACTGTCATCCAGAGGAACCGGCACGACACGGACATCACCTGGGCCGAGTCCTGGAGCACCTACAAGCACGGCTTTGGCAATGTGCACACCGAGTTCTGGCTGGGCACCGAGTACATCCACCAGATCACCAGGCAGAAGATCTACCAGGTCAGGTTTGTCATCTGGGATGCTGCAAACAACATGAAGTTCGCAGACTACAACCTGTTCAGCCTGGATGATGAGTCCCAGGGCTACCGGCTGAGGCTGGGAGCACACGCAGGGACAGCGGAGGATGCCATGGATTCAGACAATCCCAGGAAAGTGCACAACAACATGAAGTTCTCCACCAAGGATCGGGATCAGGACACTTACAGAGGGAACTGTGCCTCGCGCTATGGGGGTGGGTGGTGGTACTCAGCATGTTACTCTGTGCAGCTGAACGTCAAGGGGGGCCTGACGTGGGGCAAGCTGTGCAAGGGGACCTGCAGAGCCTCGGCCATCCTCATCAAACCAACCCCACACCCCTAGAACTCCTTCCCCCCTCTGTCACATGCAGCACATGGCCCAGCCAGCGCCCTGCTGGGGCCCATGATGATGAGGCCTTGGGGGTGAATAGGGTCGTTCCTCTATATCAAAAACTGCTTTGTTTTCCTCCTGTCCTGAAAAGTAGCAAAGCTCCTGGCTCTGGCTCTGGCCATTCACCTGTGGTGGGTTTTGGGGAGAATATTATTAGAGCTCATCTTTATAAACACTGCAGTATCCAAGCATGGTCCTTCTGGAGAGAACTCTGTGCTGAGAAGCCTAACCCCTCCTGATCAGCATGGCCTTATGCTCTTTTTGCTTTGTGGGTGCAGATGTTTGCAGCAGAAAAGTATCCACCATCACCAGCTAACCTGACCTAAGCTATACTAAACCCAGGGTGGGCCATGTCCACAACACATCCCTGCTGCAGTCCATGTTCATCCTGCAGAATAAAATCACTTTCAGACCTGCACAGTGTCCTTCATTTATTTGGGAACTCCTTGCAACTGCTGCCTGTTTCCTGCCAGAAGCACACCTGAGGCTTCTGGTGCAGTAAGAAAAAGTTTTYGAAGGAAGATTTTTTCATACAACCCAAGTGAGGAATTAGAGACAAAACTTTCACTTAAAGAAGAGGGTTGCAATCCAAGGAGGGGATGTTCCAAAAAGGGAACCACACAGCCAACAGCAAGCAGAGGGTGTGAGGGAAGCACCAGGTTCGTTGCACCCTGCCAGCCATGACCTGGAAAGCCAGGCCAGTGTCATCCTGCCTCATTAACCCTGTGTGTGCTGGGAGGGAAGTGGGAGAGTGGAACACTACTGCAAGGCCACACAGCACCGTGTGGCTGGTCTGTCTGGGCTGGTGTGAGAGCTGAGACAGCCTGGCAGGGCAGGGATCCCAGAATTTCAAGATTCTGGATCAGCTTGGGTCTGTATGGAAGTGCTCTGGTGTGTTGATAACCTTCTGCAGTGGACAGTTCAGCAGTGGACATGGTACCTGTGGTGTGGTCTCTGATGCTGAGCAGAGGGATGATGTTTGGCTGCTGCACTGCTGTCTGGCAGTGCTGATGTCTCACTGGCTGCACTCATGGATTCACAGAATATTCTGAGTTGGAAGGGACCCTCAAGGATCATTGAGTGCAACTATTCTCTTTCCAACAGAGACCCAGGGATGCAGCTCAGCATCACTCAGGGCTGCCTGTTGGCTGGATTGTTGTTTACCAGGAGCCCCAAGCCTTYGTCCAGCCTCTCCCCTTCTGTTAGGTCGTGCATCCAGGCTGGAGCACCAATGCCTTTTTAAGCCAGCAGCCACATCTCTTAGGCCAGAGRTGCTGCTCTCAGCTCAGCTCCAGCTGGGAAGCCTTTCTCAGCCAGCAGCACCCTCATATCTCTCTCTATCTTCCCAGGAAGCAGTGCTGCCCACCTGCAGGCTGCCAAAGAATGCTCCTTGGGAACTCAACAGCTCCTCGGGAACAATGCACTGCCAAAGCTCTGGGACCTTGGTCACAGACCTTAGCTCCAGAGTCCAATGGTGTTCAGCATTCTGAGCCACAAACCTTCCTTGAGCTCAGCTTTCCTTCCACAGAGGGAGGAGAGGAGCTGCGGGTTCTTTCAAACCCCAAGTTCAAAATTCCCTGTATCACAAGGAACTTCATGGACACATTCCCTGTCTGCAGCAGGGAATGATGGAACTGACTGACCCACATCACTCACACCCTCAGGGAGTCCACTGCCCTCTCCACACTCCAGGCTGTGGTGGTTTTTTCTCTTTCCCAGCACAAAGCAACCACCCAGCCATGAACAGAGGCAAACTGTGAGTGAGGGTTGTGCATGATCAGGGCTTTGCTGGCCCTGTTGGCTAATTGTACCCTTATAGCCACAGTCCAGGCTGGAACAAGCCATTGAAAGGAATATTGCCTAAGAAACTTATGTTCCCCCAAGTCTGCCACCCTGAACAGTGGGCAGAGTGATCCCCCCACACCTGTGTGCAGGCAGACATGAGGCAGCACAGTCTGGCTCCAGGGTTTATTGCAGCTGATTCCTCCCACCATGGATAGCAGAGCTGTGGGGTGTGCGGGGCTCAGGGAGGGAGCAGGGCCTGGGCAAAGCAGGGGTCACCGACTGCAGGGGAAGGGAGCTGGCACCGTGTCCCCCTCCCCAGGATGGGAGCGGGCGCACCCACCCCACACCAGTGCCTGTGCCCCGGTGCCAGCCAGCATCATGGCACTGGACAAAGCTGCCCATGTGCCCAGCACTCCGGGCGATGGCTCCTGAGCCCCAGAGCTGCTGTGTTTTGGCTGGTGAGGGAACAGGAGCTGTGGGCAGAGCAGGATGTGCACTGGGACTGGCATGGGAATGGGGCACCGAGCTGGGGATGGTGGTACCCCCACACTCCCAGGGGGCTGGACATGGTCAACACACATCTGTGGGCTTGACCAGGATGAGGGAGGATGCACAGTCACCTTTATCACAGAATCCCGGCCAAACAATGTAGTTTTTGGCATTGAGCAGGACGTTCTGGCACCTGTTGTACCACCACCCCCCGTAGCTCTTGGCGCAGTTCCCGCTGTACTGGTCCTGGTCCTTGTCGACTGTGCTGAACTTCATGTTGTCATGAATGCCCCCCTTCTTGGGGTGGTAGAGGGTCAGGTAATCATCCCCATCCCCAGAGTGCCTGCCCAGCCTCAGGGGGTACCCGCTGGCCTCACTCTCCACTCTGAAGATGTCGTACTCGGCGTAGTGGGTGACGTTGGCCTTGTCCCGCACCACGAAGCGCACCTTGTAGGTGCCCTGCTGCGTCAGCAGGTGCAGGTACTCGGTGCCCAGCCAGTAATCGCTGTGCACGTTCCCGAAGCCGTACTTGTAGGTGGTCCAGGATTGCTTCCACGTGAGCTCRGTGTCGTGGGAGTTTCTCTGCACCACGGTCCAGCCCTTGCCCTCGGTGTCCATGTCGCACCAGACCACGCGCGGGGGGGAGCGGGCGGGCTGGATCACGTACACCCCGCTGGGGCTGCCCTTGCGGAGGCGGCTGCAGTCCGGGGGGAACCCTGAGGCTGCAGCAGCAAGCACGGGGTGGGGGAGAGAGAAGATCCGTTGTTGGGTTGTGATTTCAGGGTTTGCCCCAGAACCTCGGGTCCCTCCCCTGATCATTCCCTGCCAGGTGTGTCAGTCCCCTCTC
>JACDOX010000174.1:18071-34496 GCA_014549065.1 Cardinalis cardinalis
CAGCCCAAAGTGTCTGTGGGGTGAAACACCACACACCCAGCCAGCCCAAAGTGTCTGTGGGGTGAAACACCACAGTGCTGCTGTTTGGTTCAGCAGCAAGAGCCGGACAAGCTCAAGCATGTCCCATCCATCTATATTGGTAATTATTCCAATAGTCCATGAGTCTATCAGGACAACAAGGAGCTTCTGATGATGGGTGAGGACTCAGGAAAAAAAGGAGTAGTTCTGTCTGTGTCTTTTCCACTGGCTCATCCTCAGGGAACCTGAAGGTTCTATAAGAACCTTCAGCCTCTGTAAAAGCTCTGGACCCTGTTTCTCATGATTTGCTGTTTCATTTGGAGCCTCTTGCCAAGGAAAGAAGGGTGTAAAAATCTCCAGGATTGCCAGTTATGTTCTCAAAGTATGTCTGGCCCATATACCCTTGATATACTGAGCTGCAGCTCTTGCAGGGACCAGAAGCATCCAAATGCTCCACGGCATGAGGATATGTAATGAAAATTTATGTTTTCCCTGGGGCTCATGGCTTTGGATAAGAAGGCTTAGTTCTGCCTTGGTCTTATCGAGGTCTCTTCCCCCAGCTTGTTATAATTTGTATGATCTCTAATCATATAAATTATAAACTAATTTGCCATCTAATTTCCTTTTCTTGGTTTGTGTCTGATGGGAGACAATTTGCTGTGGGTAATTCCAATTCAACCCATGAAACCATGGGGTCTTGCAGGTGCTGTAATCCTCCCTTGAAGGGAAGAAGAGGATGTTCCTAATCCAACAAGAGCTAAACAAATAGCCAAGAGGATCTCTCCTAGAACTGAGCCTCACAAACATGGCACAGCAATCCTTCCAAGCTGTGGTGTTCTGGCACAGCAATCCTTCCAAGCTGTGGTGTTCTGGCACAGCAATCCTTCCAAGCTGTGGTGTTCTGGCAAAACCCTGTTGGTTTCAGCGTGGACCCACCAAGGGCTGAAGGTGACGTGGCAGGAGCCAGGCTGTGCAAGCCGTGGCCCAGGGGCTGTGCGTGTGAGGAGCTCCTGTGCTGTGCATCCCTTTGGGTGTTTGCTCCCCTTCCCTGGCACAGAGCAGCCCTGAGCGTCCTGCCCTGCCCCTCGGTGCCCCTCGGTGCCCCCCATCCCCACTCACCGCTCCGGGGCCCGGCCGTGGGCACGGCGGGGCCGGCGCTGGCGCAGAGCAGCAGCATTGCCACCAGCATGGGCAGCAGGACGAGGTCCCGGTGCAGCCGGGCTGTCCCAGCCTGGAGCCCTGGGGAGGAGAGTGCCCATCACTGACGCTGGCAGGGGTTATGTACAAATCACCAATGGGACGGGGCTGCTGAGGAACGCGCCTTGAGCTGTTTGATTTTCAGTATCTGTCTCATTACGTGGTTATGACAATGGGAAGATGCCAGCAGCTCACATTTCAGGCAGCTGACCAAGAATTTAATGTTACAACTTACTTTATGAGTTTTTTGACCAATCACACAAAGCAAAAGCACATTGACAGAAGTTTTATCCAACCACTATAAGCACAGGTACCTTTGGTTAAACAATGCTTGCTTATTTCAAATACAATACCTGCTTGTGAGCCTTAAAACACAATGCACAGAGCTCCATTATTAAGCTTCAACCTTCTTAATACCTTGCTAGATAAACTTTTCTGCAGCTTAGAGAGTTATTCCAGACAAGTGTTAATACACAGATCATTGTTCTATTTGTCTTTGCTTTTCTACAGTTTAAATAATTTYTCTGCTGACCAATCTSATGGCTGCTKYTTAGCTCTAATCMCAGTTCTGCTGCCTCTGGGGYCTGCCTTCTGCAGCTTTCCCAAAATCCTCTGATTTTATGGATTCCCACACATCACCACGGCTCCTACTGCACTGCTCCCGAGCAGGCAGGAGGAAATGTAGAAACCCAAACCCTGCGTGCTGACCAGCAGCACCCCCTGCTCCCTGCACTCAGCTCCTGGGGAGATGCCACCATGCCTGGGGCAGGATCCCTGAGCAGCCACACATGCCACATGCGCTGCTCAAGCAGGGAAAGGACCAAGGTGAAGCTCAGGTCTCCACATTAATCCCCCTTGACAGGATGTTGGAACGAGTGGCACAGGGAGCCTGGGGCGGGCGCAGGCTGGCACCAAGCGTGTGTGTTGCTTGGTGCTTTGCTCTGGCAGCCCTCCTGCTCCCAGGGAAACTCACAGCYGCTGTCCTGCTCATCATCCTCTGCATACTCACCCCGTGAGGCCTCATTTGAGCCCAGCACCACACTGCAGTGAGGTGTAGCTGAGCAGGAAACTCACCCATCACGACACACCCAGCACAGCCGCGCAGAGCAGGAACCAATGGAGCAGCCTCCCATCAGAGCTGTCCACGCTGCCTTTATAGGCACTGCACACACCCACGTGTGCTCACACTCATTGTTTCTAGAGGCACAAGGAGGCACTTGCAGATTGTGGCTGGAGCAGTTTCCAGATCCCATGACAGCACAGCTGAGGGGAGGGACACGTGTGCTTCCAGCCAGAGAGTGCAGAACAACCCCCTCCATGCTGAGGAGTTTCAGYTATTGACTGTCCCTACATAAACACTACATGTGAATTGCACACTTGGAGCCAAATCCAGAGAGCTGTGATCAAAGTGAAGTGGAGAGACCCAGCTTTTTAAGGATATACAGAAACCAGCAGAGGAGGAGAGGTCTGTGGGACCAGCCCAAGCACRACCTTGGAAAGCTGAGGACAGGTCCTCAAGAGAGGTGCCCCCTCACTAACTCTCCTCTGGCAGGTTTTAGGATCAGTCAGGGGCTGGATCCAATGTCTGCAGGCAGAGCTGCAGTGTCCCCTGGCACCCCARTGTGCATGCTCTGAGCCAGGGCTCCAGTTCACAAACAGGGGTCTGTGGGTCCCCAGTCCCTGTCTTTGGCCTGGTGAGTCCCTACAGGTCCACCTTCAGTCCCAGAAATGTTGACCAGGAGTTTCTCTGTCTTCTGGACAAATGCTTTGGGAGGGCTCTTCCTCCTGCCAGAGGATCCAGGAAGCTCCATAAGCTTTTCAAGTCAAATTAAAGATAATTATGTGGCCCTTCTGCCTTCTTCTTCTGTGTTGGTTTCTGATCAGACTTTTTTCCATGGCACAGATTGACACCTGCTCTTCAGAGCAATCCAGGGTCAAGCTGAGGTTCCCACCAAACTTTCCATGCTGTAGGAATCAAGCAGTGCCACTTGCAGGCCTTGATGGACAGTGGCATCTGGACATCTCCAAGGTAATGGATCCCTGGTAAGGGATTCCTGGATTGAATTGAGAGGACGAGAGAAAATAGTCCAGTTGTAGTCAATAGTCAATAGTCAGCTCCTCAAGTTGCACCAGGGGAGTTTTAGRTTAGATATTTGGAAAAATTTCTTCATGGAAAAGGTTGTCAAGCACTGGAACAGGCTGCCCAAGGCAGTGGTAGAGTCACCATCCCTGGAAACATCCAAGAAACATGTGGATGTGACACTTGAGGATGTGGTTTGTTGGTGAACACAGTGATGCTGTGTTGACAGGTGGATTTACTGATCACAGAGTTCTTTTCCAACCAACTTAATGAATCCATGATTCATTCCAAGGGTTCCCTTGAACCCTTCAATGTCACCTCTGCTAGCCTGGTGAGAGGCTGGGAGCCAAGCAGGAGAGGAGGAGGAGATGATGAGATGAGATTGAGATTGAGATTGAGATTGAGATGAGATGAGATGAGATGAGATGAGATGAGATGAGATGAGATGAGATGAGATGAGATGAGATATGATGAGATGAGATGAGATGAGATGAGATGAGATGAGATGAGATGAGATGAGATGAGATGAGATGAGATGATGAGATGAGGAGGAGATGTCTGTCCTGCCAGGTCCAAGCACAGTGGGAAGGGCTGAGCGTGGGCTCCATGTGAGGCAAACACAGCTGGATCCAGGATCCTTGATGAAGGGACACAGGGCAGAGGGCAGGGCTGGCGATGTGCTATGGCAGAGATGGGAGCAGTCCATCCAGGAAATAAACCATCCACAGAGTAAATCTGAGATCCACCCAGAAGAAGTGAACAGAGAAGGGACTGGAGTCCCCCTTTGTGCTCCCAGCATGGCTCAGATGAGGACTGGAGCTCTAGGGCTGAGTTTAAACTGAGTTCAAACCTCACAGGCCCGGGGGAAGGTCCTGCTGGGACAGACCACCAGCCACAAGGGCCATGACAGCTGTTAACCCTGAAAGGGCAAATCCCCCAGCTGGGCTGGCWGTGAGAGCCCAGCACTGAGATGTGAGGGCTGGGAGGGGATCTGCAGAGACCTGGAGACACAGGRTATCCAAAATCAGGAGGATCTCTGGGTTTGGCCTCAGTGCCAAAACAGTGAAACTTGAATGGGCCAGTTGTGAATGTCAGGCAATGGAGGTCACATAACTTCTCTTCCTTTTTATTTTTTTGTCTTTGAACACACTGAAGCTGATTTTTTAAAATCTAATTTCCCTTCCTTCCCCTTGTGTCTGTTGGCTCTCATGATTCCCTGTGCACCTCCAAGGAGAGTCACAGAATCACAGGGTGATGGAACAATTTAGGTTGGGAGGGACTTCTGGAGGCCATCTGGTCCAAACCATGCTCAAACAARTCCTTGTCAAGTCTTAAACACCTCTAAGAAGAGAAATCCCACACCTCTCTCTGGGAACCTGTCCCAGTATTTGATCAAGCAAAGCTCTATTTCTAACTTGAATTTCCACGTTCCAACTTAGATCCATTGCTTCTCATCCCACCATCATGGACCTCCTGGAAAAATCTCCATGTTCTTTGTGGGCTCCCATGAGATGGTTGCTGCCAGCAATGGGACCCTTCTGTGCCTGCTCTTCTCCAGGAGGAGCAAGCCCTGTTCTCTCCAATTCTCCTGACATGTCCTGAGCTCCAGGGCTCCAACCAGCCTGGTGGCCTCCAGAATTGCTCCAGTCTGTTTSTTGCAGTGAGGGGTCCAAAGAGGACACAGTGACCTGAGGAGCCTGACTCCACCTGCTCCTCACCCTTCCACGAGGCAGCTTTGGGCAGCCACGAGATCCCAGCCCAGCCCTCTCTTCTCCAGGCTGGACAAACCCATCTCTCTCAGCATCTCCACATGTGCCATGCACTCCTGCCCAGCTGTCCTGGTGTGTTGGGGAAGATGAAACAGGAAAGCCTTATAAATATGATTGCCTGGCAAAAGATTTTGAGAATATGGAAACTGTAAGTGAGATTAAAATGAGAGCAAGCTTTGAGATCCCTCAGTTACTGAACAACTGGAAAACAATGGTGTGGCCAGCTGAAGGTGATCCCCTTTGGATGGAACAACACCCTCTGCTTGCAGACAGGCCCAAGGGTCAGAGCAGACCCTACAGCTTGGCAGAAGGGGCCCAAAGAGGAGTTTGTAGGGTTTAAAATGTAACACAGGATGGCAATGTAGTGATTTTTATAGGCTGTATGTAAATGCTATAGGATTTGTATCTTGTACTAGATTGGTTAGTGAGAATGGGAATATTCAACACAGAAGAAGATTTATGGTATTGTAAGGGGAACCTCGCTCTCTTAGTTCTTATCCTTTTACTCTCTTACWCTCTTTCCCTCYCAYCCTCTCTGCCCCTCTCTTCTCTCAGCCTGCTCTGAGCTGTGGCTGCAGCTCCCAGCAGGGCCCTGCCCCAGGCCCTKTGCAATGAACCCCAAGTTCCTGACCTGGCTGCAGAGATCCCTGCTCTCCATCCATCCCCACGGTCCTGCCCCCAGTGCTCCTACGCTGGTGCTCTTAGCTGGGTCCTTGTGGAGCTGAAGCTGCTGCTCTGCACAGGGGCCCCACACAGCCYTGCAGCTGCTGTCTCACCTGTGGAGGTCAAGAATCCCTTCCCTCACCCTCCTGGCTGCCTTTTCCAGATGCAGCCTGGAATGCAGCAACAAACAGAGCTGTGGCTGTTCCAGAACCAAACATTGGCCAAGGCCAGGTGGGACAGGGCTTGGAGCAGCARGGTCTAGTGGAAGGTGTCCCTGCCCATGACAGGGGGATGGAACAAGATGGTCTTGGAAGAAAGATTTCTCATTCAGAGAAACACAGAATCCTGGAAGGGTTTGTAAAATGGTCTCACTTGGAGCCCCTCTCTGCTCTAGACACCATGGATGTCTACAGACAATGCCAGAGCTCCCTTTTCCCTGGGATGGATGCCTGCAGGGTTCTCAGTTAGGAGGGCTCCTGAAGCCCAGCAGCCAGAAAGATTTGAAAGAAAGGTCTGGCATTTTCTGTAGACATCCATGGTGTGAGTGCTCCTAGAGCAGAGAGGGGCTCCAAGTGAGACCATTTTACAAACCTTTCCAGGATTCTGTGTTTCTGTGAAATGCACTGAACAGGAGCTGGGGCCCAGGATAGAGCTGGGTGTTTGGAGAAATCCTCTCTGTGGCTTTTCCCCTGCCTGCTTTGCTCATCCTGATCTTCACACGGGCTGCAGCCTCCTGTAAAAGCTGTCTGGAGCTGTGGGAGGAGCCCTRCTGAGGGTCACTGCCTGTCCTTGCACAGGCACAGGAGTGTCCATGCCCAGGTGGCCACACTGCAAGGACAGCCTGTGACAGAAAGCCCTGCCTGTCCAGCCTGGGTGGCTCTGGGCTTCAGGAGCCTTCCTGACTCAGARCACTGCAGGCATCCATCCCAGGGAAAAGGGRGGTCTGGCATTTTCTGTACACATACGTGGTGTGAGTGCTCCTAGAGCAGAAGGGGCTCCAAGTGAGACCATTTTACATCAGTGGCACTTCAGGAGCCCAGAACTCCCTTGAGATTGCTGCAAGGGCCACCATGGTGCCAGGGRGGCACAGAGGGTGTTGCACAAGGGCCAAGTGGCAGTGGCAGGGCAGGGGTGTYAGGAGGCACTGGAGTGGAACTTTGTGAAGTTCAGGGCTCAGTTTCCCAGGAGCACTGGAGTACCTCTTCCCTGAAGGGTCTGTGGGGTTCCCAGGGGCTGCTGAGCTCAATGTCAGCTCTGAAGAGAGTGATTGACGCCTGATGTTTGATTTCCATCCAGGAGGTGAAAGTCACCTGGGTGTTTGCTCACCAGTTGAGCTCTGTGGAGATGCCCCAAGAACGTCATTCCCTGGGGAAACACTGCACACTGAACTGTGGTCATTTTAAAGCATTTGCTTATTGGCACCAAATTATTTGCTTTGCCTCTGGAGAAAGCTCTTCACCTGTGTGACTTCACTGCCTGAGGACTGATCACTTGATGGTGGAGAGCAAATAAGCCCTAAGCCACTGCTCCTGCTGCCAAGCTGAGGACAAGTGCTGAGGTTTGGGTCTCATGCCTCCACCCCCTCACCTGCCCAACCCTATAACTTTCAGGCTGGACACCCCTGCAGCCAGGCCAAACCACCCAGCTCTGTGCTCCACAGGTGCCCACAGAGACAGCATGGGTGAGTGTAGGGTGGGATGGATGGGATGGGATGGGATGGGATGGGATGGGATGGGATGGGATGGGATGGGATGGGATGGGATGGGATGGGATGGGATGGGATGGAACTCTGTGTGTGCCTGCAGCTCACAGGGTATCCCAGCACTCTGCTGTGGGGTCTGTCCTCCCCACACCCTGGATGTCCTGCTGCTGAGTCCTTGTCTGTGCCTGCTCTGCCCTTGGCTGAGCCTGCATGCTCTGCTGTACCCAGGTTGTACCAGAGCAGCCCTGGAGCACCACACAGACCATTTTACAAGTTTTGTATTTACCATTCTTTGCRATTTTCAGTTCTCCAAAGGAAAGTGTTAAATACTCTAGAGTAGAAAAGGGATTTTTTAGATTTTCCTGCTGAATGTGTGATATTGAACAGGTATCCAGATCTGGAGGTCAGATGCTCAATGGCACATTGCTGTCCCCAGCAGAGCACCCACAAGAGGCTGATCCTCCTTTGCATCTCCTTCCTATGCAGACTTTTCAGGACCAGTCCCAGGGAAGGGCTGGCAGTGGGGGAAGCATTTCTTCCCTGAGGGCCTCAAGGAAAAATATCTTTGAACATGTCCTTAAACATAAGTATAACACACCCAATGTTATGTAGGAGCTGAGAAGTGAATCAGTTGGAGTGAAGTGTGTTTAAAAGACTTGCTGTAAAGCTGTAACCAGCACAATAGGCTGGGACAGCTCTGAGCATTCCCAGAGTGGGGTGTTTGTCCCTAGGGTGGCTGTGATTCCACACAGTGGTTCCAGGCTGCCATCCATTATCATTTTCCTTCTCAGGCATCCCAGAGAATGGTGCCAAACTCAGGTTACCCCTGGGAAGTGCAATAGGTGTTGGCTCTGCTTGGTTTTGAACAGTGAGGGGTTCACATCAATAATCTGCCAGGTGAGCTGTGTGTGTCTCATCAGGAACAGAATTCCCCACGGGCAGGCAGCTCCACAGTGTCCCACTCTTCAGGAATCAGGACAAACTTTCTGTTATTTTACTTAGCTTGAATACTGCCAAAAGTGTGCTGCTTTTTCCTAGTGCTCTGACCCAGAGCAGACCAGCTGCCCACAGATGGAAACCTTGATGCACCCAACATACCCACAGAAAGGGCATCATGTACCCCAGAGCCACTCTAATCCTGGGGGGCTGTGCTGCCTTTGCCGTGCTGCTGGCACACACACAGCCCTGCCTGGGGCTGTTCCACCCAGGCTCTTGCTGCCCASAGCCCCAGGGCAGTCCCAGCTCAAACCACTGCTGAGGGCACCCCTGGAGTGCTGTGTCCAGCTCTGGCCCCTCAGCTTGGGAAGGACCTTGAGGGGCTGGAGCACATCCAGAGGCTGGAGAGGGGCTGGGAACACAAACCCTGTGAGGAACCCCTGAGGGAGCTGGGGCTGCTCAGCCTGGAGAAAAGGAGACTCAGGGGTGACCTCATCACTCTACAACTCCCTGAAAGGTGCCTGTGCTCAGCTGGGGCTGGGCTCTTTCTCCAGCAGCACTGACAGACCCAGAGCACACAGCCTCGAGCTGCACCAAGGGAAATACAGGTTGGACATTAGGAAAAAGTTTTTTACAGAAAGAGTGAGAAAGTTCTGGAATGGCTGCCCAGGGAGGTGGTGGAGTCCCCATCCCTGGGTGTGTTTAACAAAGCCTGGATGTGGCACTGGGTGCCAGGGTTTAGTTGAGGTGCTGGGGCTGGGTTGGACTCGGTGATCTTGAAGGTCTCTCTCAAACTTGTCATTCTATAAATTCTGTGATTCTGTGAATTCTGTGCCATGGGAGCATGATGGGAGCTGGGCAGAAAGGGGATTCCTCCCTCTGTGTTCCTCTGCTTGGTATGTCTAGTCCCAAGTCTTGAGTTTTATAGGGATTTCTGATCATGGACACTTTGGGTTTGGACAAGGTTTTGGCAYTTCTTTGGTCTCAAATGGTGGCACCACTAATGACTCCTGCTAATGTGTACAGGACAGCTCATCTAAATGAACTCATCTGCATGGGGCTCATGGCTCTGAGGGAGCTCTACACAGAGTTTTATTTTCCTATTTTACTCTGAATGGGGTTAGTGGCTTTCCAATAGAAGAGTTCTGATCTCTTTCTTCCAATCCCTTCCCATTTCAGCTACCCAGGGCCTTTGTCTCCTGTTTTTGACCTGCCTGCTGGCCCTGGCAGCATCTTTTCCCGATGTTGACATAAGGAACTTGTACCTCCTCAATGGCACCATGGATGACATTATGAATGCTCCCCCAGAGCCCTCCCAGCTTGGTAAGTATGGCCCTGCAACAGGGAGAGGCAAGCAAGGTCCTGATCAGTGAGATCCTGCAGAGCCTACATCCTCACCAGCCTGCCCTCACCTCTGTCACACCAAGGAAGGACCAAATGCTGCTCTGAGAGCGTCCTACTGGAACAAGAGTAACCTTGGGGTGCCCCTCTGCTTGCTGCCTGTCTCATCTCCTGCATGGCAGGAAGTTATTCTGTCCACAAGGGACAGAGAAGGGACAAATTGGCAGCAAGACCAAGCCCAGAGTCTTGTGGGCCATGTGCTCTTCCTTGGAGAAGGGTTAAAGATGGTCCCAGTGTGTTTTGAGGACATGGAGAACAGCTCCCATCTCTGGAAATCATCAGTGGAGAACTGAATTCAAGGGAGACCTCAAAACAAAGAGGAAATAAATGAAGTTAAGACAAAGAGGAAATACATGAAGTTAAGACAAAGAGTTTGGGCAGTGGCACTGGCCCAGGGCAATCMGCCAGGTGATGGCACAGGGTATCCTACAGGTACCAGGACAGTGAGGAGCYCTTGAAGAAATGCTCAGGGAAGGCACAGGGGCTGTGGGTGGGATGTGGCATGAAGAAAGAGCTGATTCCYTTCCAAGGGAAGAGGAAATGTGCTTGGCAGAGAAGCTCAAGGTCCAAGAGTTTGGTTTCAGGTCACCTGTCAGGAAACTGCCAGCACAGGGAGCACTGAGCCTGAACAAGAGTTCAGCAAGAACTGCARGTCTGAGTAGAGAAAGAATGTGTGCTCTGGGCTCCACAATGCTCTCTGGAACWTGGTGTGATTTTGGGGTTGTCCTGTGCAGGGAGTTGGAGTTGATGACCCTTGTGGTTTCCTTCCAGCCTGGGATATTCTATGGTTTTGTGATCTCTCACCCACAGCACTGTGGTGTGCTCTGAAAACATCAGCATGGATGCAAACCAGAATAGACAGGCAGCATTCCAGAGTCTTTACTCGGAGGGGAATGCTGACAGAGGGATGGGGTGTGGAGGCAGAAGGGAGCAGAGGCAGACTGCCTTACAACACAAACAGGAGTGAACAGCTCCATGTGCCTGTAGGAAAAGCAAATGCCAGGGTAGGAAACTCCTCCAGGCCGTGTCACATGAGTGTTTCCCACTCCACACAGGCTCAGGTTGGAAAGAAAGTCAAAGGGAGTCAAAAAGACAGTCAATATCAAAATTGAGAAAGAAGTCTGGCAGGCAGAGTGTGTCAGGAATGGGCTTGTGCAGAGTGCAAGGGGATCAAGTCAAACACTGCACAAGGAGGAGGTGAGGCCGTGCCGGCTGAGGCTGAAGGCAGGGAGCAGGTGTTTGAGGGCGTCACCTGAGCAGCTGCAGGTGAATTGTCTGCTGTAGAGAGGGGACAGGAGTGGCCTTTGTGATTCCATAAATCCGTGACTGATCCTTCTGTTTTACAGCCATCAGTGGATACAGAGATGTCCTTGCAAAGGAATTGCATTAACTCATTCTGAACCTTCCTCTCTTCCAGCAACATCCTACAAATTCCCTTTTGAGCAGACTCCTCTCCCAACTCCCAGCACCTGAGCCAGTTTTTCTGTGTCTGCTCTCACATTTCTTCCCCCCCCTCTTTAATCCCTCTTCTTCCCAAGTCCCATCTGCTGCTGCTGCACTCTGACACCCATCTGCCACCACCAATAGGGGTTTTCCCCTACACAGTGTGCCCAAGTCCTTTCCACCAAAAAAGCATCAGCCTCACTCTAACACCATGTAAATTCCCCCAAATTACCAACTTGCTGATATCTGAAATTGGTGAATTCCTCTGGAATTAACACCAGTAACAGAAAAATATCATCTGGAGAAGACTGAGCTCTCCTAGCAGGCTTTTGACATGCCTACTCCCCACACTCACTCTGTCACTGACATATTTTAGGAAAATCCTTTTGCCAGGGTTTTTCTCCTGAGAAGCTGAGAAGCCTCAGAAAATAAATGTAAACAATAACTATCTGATGGCTGTGGGATGTGGTCTGGAGATGGTTTACCAACAGGTGCATCTTTGATTGGTCTCATGTGGATTGTTTTTACTTCATGACCAGTCACAGGTCCAGGTGTGTCGGGACTCTGGTCAGTCACAAGATTTTATTATTCATTCTTTTCTAGCTTTCTGATGTCTCCTTTCTCTTTGGTATAGTTTTAGTATATAATTTTCTTTTAATATAATATAGATCATAATAAATCAGCCTTCTGAAACATGGAGTGAAGATTCCCATCTCTCTTCCCTCGTCCTGGGGACCCTCAAACACCTCCACACTCACTCCTGTCTCCTGTGTCACTGTAGGTGATGGTGATGGACACGTCCGGCAGGCCAGGGACATCGCCCACCACCCACCAGTGAGCCACGGTGAGTCTCTGCATCTCCTGGGGGTTCCACCATCACTGCGCTCACCAAGAGCTCTCAGGCAACTCTCCCATGTCTTACACATGCACTGCCAGGAGGAATATGTTGATTTTCTGATGGGCTGCAGCTACAACCTCAGGGGACTCTGCTGCCAGCTGTGTCCTGGGCTCGGTGCTTGATGAGGGGCTTTTGCATGGGGGATTTTCCAGATAAAGGTCCAAACTGGAAAGTGATGCTTCATTACTGGGAAGAGGTGATGAGTCATTTTCCTATTTTCACTACACAGCTGGATGTGACAGAATTACTGAGCTGGCTGGGTCAGCACTGGCCCCTAAGGCCAAAGATGGGTCCTGCCTGGGTGGGGACAGCTGGTGACAGAGGCACTGGAAGTGAAGCAGATTCCTTCCCAGCAGTGTGTAGGTACATCCAGCTGTTTGTTGTATGAGGTGCAGACACTCTGGGGCATGAAAAGGCCATAATCAAATCCAACAAGTCAGGAATTCTCCAAAGAGCTACTTGGGTAAGGCCAGAGAACAACAATGGCTTTGCCCTGTTGAGGTCCCAAGGGCTGATTTCATTGTTGGAGACATGGATGTCACAGCCACCCTCTCTCTGGGGCAGAGCATGAACCTCTGTGCTGTACCAGCAGGTGACTTTGTGCCCCAGATTGGCATTTGTCTGGGGTGATGCATCATCTGCACGACACAGGCAAATCACACAGGCAAATCACTGAGGCTCAGCCCAGCCTGGGTGGGGGTCCCTGGGTGGCAGAGATCCCCCCTCGCYCTCACCAGACATTTCCACAGTGTGTCCCCATCAGTTTGAATCCTGTCTTAGGAAGATGTGAAGCTCAACTGTTGCAGTATTCACATACTCTTTGAACAGAGAGAGACATAATTCTCTCTTCCAGGATTTTTCCTGGGGAAGGCAGTGAGAAAGCTCARAGAGAGAAGGGAATTAACACAATCCTTATCTCTAGTTGCTGCTCCTGTTGTTTGGCACGTGTGGGATGTGTTATGGAGATGGTTTACCGAAAGGGATTTGTTAATTGGACTTTGCTGATGGTTGTTTGGACTGACTGACCCATTGGATCAAAGCTGTGCCATWACTGAAAGGGTCACKGGTTTTTCTTTAGTATAGTAGAGAGTAGTACAGAGTATAGTATACTATAATATAATAGTATAGTATAGTAATAATATAATGTAGTAATATTCTATTACTATAATGTTAGTATATTATATTATTACTATAATAGTAATATATATTATATTATATTATATTATATTATATTATATTATATTATATTAATTATAATATAATGTATATAATGATATATTATTATTATTATATATAATAATATAATATAGTGTAATATAATATAGCTTAACAAAGCAATTGCTCAGCCTTCTGAATCACTGGAGTCAGAGCAACATTACTCCCATGCCAAGGACACCCTGATTTGATAAAGTCTTACATTGATCATGTAAGAGTTTATCAAATCATTGATCATGCAAGATTTTGGTTTACTCCTGTGAGCCCATGCCAGGAATGCAGCCTAGAATGCAGAAGGATTCAGACACTAAAGAAACACCCCACTTTCAGGGGGGTTTAATAACCAGCTCTCGTTTCCAGCCGCAGGGTGGCCCAAGGACTGCAGTGAGATCCCCCGGGGGAGCCACAGCGGCGTGTACATCATCCAGCCCAAAGGGCTGCACCACCTGGTGGTGTACTGCGAGATGAACGTGACCCACGGGGGCTGGACCGTCATCCAGAGGAACCAGAGGGACACCCCCGTCACCTGGGCCGAGGCCTGGAGCACCTACAAGTTTGGCTTCGGGAACGTGCGCACCGAGTACTGGCTGGGCACCGAGTACATCCACCAGATTGCCAAGCAGAAGGTCTACCAGGTCAGGTTTGTCATCCAGGACTCTGCAGACAACCTCAGCTTCGCAGACTACAACCTGTTCAGCGTGGAGGACGAGGAGCACGGCTACCGGCTCAGGCTGGGCTCCTACAACGGCACGGCCGGGGATGCCATGACCTCAGACAATCCCAACAACATGCACGACAACATGAAATTCTCCACAAAGGACCAGGACCAGGACACTTACAGTAAGAACTGTGCCTACAGCTATGAGGGAGGGTGGTGGTACTCGTCCTGTTACTCCGTGCGGCTGAATTACAAGGGGGGCCTGACATGGGGCAACCTGTGCAAGGGGAACTGCAAATCCTCTCTCATCCTCATCAAACCAGCTTCTTATTGTTAGTGCTTCCTCCTCCTCCTCCTGTCCACAGTGGACACTCTGCAAAGGCTCAGCACGGCCAAAGAGTGTGAGCCTCTCTGGAGCAGAGCGAGGAGCACAAGGGTAGCAGGGCTTTGATGAAATGCCACTTTCCAGTCCCCCTCTCCAGCTGCAGACTCCCCTCTGCTCAGCTCCATTCCCTGTGCTTGCCAATGATTCCTTGTTGTTATGTTCATAATCAAGAATTAAAAAAGAAAATGAAATTTGTGGATTCCACATGTATCTTCCCTGTAGGAGGAAAACACACAGCCCTGGAGTTACATCAGAGTTTCCTTGCTGTCTCCAGAACTCACAGAAAGCAATGCCCCAAATTTCCATATACTCTGAGCCTTTCTGCAGTGTTTGATAAGGCATCCAATAAACATGCTTGCTTGAGCTCATTCTTCAGTAATGTCATCTGTTCTGTACCTCTGATCTTCTCCCCTGAGACCCAAGCAATCCCATGTCTGGAGCCAGGACTGGAGTCTTGAGGTTTATCATAGAATCACAGCCTGGTTTGGGCTGGAAGGGACSTTAGAACCCATCTCATTCCAAACCCCCTGCCATGGGTAGGGACACCTTCCACTAAACCAGATTACTCAGCCTGAAGAGAGAGAAAGCCTTGAGTGTTTCTCATGGATGTAAGAAAATGAAACCCAGTTACACTGTGCCAAAGGCCCTGTGATGTGCACAGCATAGGGAGGGGACCCACAGAGCAGCTCCAGGATGGATTTGTGTTGGCTGGAAGAGCAGCTCTGCTGTGCTGGGGTCAGAAGCTGGTAGAGCAAGCAGACATGGCTGTTGGAGAGCTCCTGGAATTTTTCTTCCASATTTCTGAATCTCTGCAAACATTTAGAGACCCTGTGGCAGCAGTTSCTGGTCCCAGTGGGGCAGCCTTCCTCAGGGGACAAAGGGACTGCACAGATGTGCCATGACAGGGTGCCCCAGGGACGGGGTGTCCTGGTGACAGGGTGATCCAGTGACAGAGTGCCCTGGTSATGGGGTGCCCCAGTGACAGCRTGTCCTAGGGAGAGGGTGATACAGTGACAGGGTGCCTCAAAGACAGGGTGATCCGGTGACATGGTGTGCCAGTGACAAGGGTGCCCCAAGGACGGGGTGTCCCAGTGACAAGGGTGCCCCAAGGACGGGGTGCCCCAGGGACAGGGTGTCCTGGTGACAGGGTGCCCCAGGGACAGGGTATCCCAGTGACAGAGTGCCCCAGTGACAGGGGGCCACAGGGACAGGGTGCCACAGGGTGATACGGTGGCAGGGTGCCCTGGTGACAGGGTATCCCAGTGACAGGGTGTCCTGATGACAGGGTGTCCCACGGCTCCCACCTCTCCTGAGCCAGTGGGTGACCGGCCACCAGGCAGTCCCAGGGCGGCGCGGGGCACTGAGGAGTGAAACCGCGGCGGCGGCAGGAGGGACTCGGTGTGAGGGATGTGCCCAGAGGGCTGCGGGTGCACGGCGGGGAGTGCAGGGCGTGCACTGAGGGTGCAGGGTGCCCACAGCAGGGAGCAGGGTGCGCAGAGCAGGGCGCAGGATGTATAGAACAGGGAGCAGGATCCGTGCAGCGGGGAGCAGGGTGCGCACAGCGGGTGCAGGGTGCGCAGAGTGCATACAGGATGCCCACAGTGGGTACAGGTTGCCCAGAGCGGGGAGCAGGGCGTGCACAGCGGGTATAGGTTGCCCACAGTGGGTACAGGTTGCCCATAGTGGGTGGAAGGTGTGCACAGCCGGGAGCAGGTTGTGCACAGGGGGTGCAGGATGCCCAGAGTGGGTGCAGGATCCGTGCAGCGGGGAGCAGGGTGCGCACAGCGGGTGCAGGGTGCCCATAGTGGGTGGAGGGTGCGCACAGCGGGTACAGGTTGTGCACAGCCCGGAGCAGGGTGCTTTCAGAGGGTTCGGGTTGGGCGCAGCGGGTGCAGGGTGCGCGGAGCGAGAGCAGCGCCCGTGTCCCCGGCCGGGGGCGGCGCGGTGCGGGAGCCGTGCGGTGCGGGAGCCGTGCGGTGCGGGAGCCGTGCGGTGCGGGAGCGCTGCAGGAGCGGTGCAGGAGCGGTGCGGGATCGCTGCGGTGCGGGAGCGGTGCAGGA
>JACDOX010000174.1:45504-66895 GCA_014549065.1 Cardinalis cardinalis
CGGAACTGTGACGTCACCGGCGGGAGGAGTGACGTTGGCAGACACAGCGCCCGCCGGATAGGCACGGCGTGGTCGCCGGGCAGTGACGTCACGCAGCCGCAGCATGGCGGGCAGCGGCCGCCGGCCCGAGCACCGCGGGCCGCCCGAGCTGGTGAGCGGCCGTGAGGGACCGGGAACGTGTGAGGGGGGGGACCGGGCACGTCTGAGGGAACCGGGCACGCCTGGGGGGGCCGGCCCTCACTGCCCCCGCCGCTCTCTCGTTGCAGTTCTACGATGAGGCCGAGGCACGGAAATACACCCAGAAGTACGGCGGGACCGGCGCTGCGGGTGTCGTGGGGCGGGCACCGGGGGCACCCACCGGGGGTGGGGATCGGTCCTGGGCCCTGCCGGGAGCCCTGGGGGCCCTGCGGGGAGGCCGGGGGGGCCGGGAGTGAGGGCAGGGTCGGGTCCTGAGGGAGGCTCGGGGTGCTCGGGCCCTGCCGTGCGGGTCCCGCCGGGGGCGGTGCGGGTCCGGTGCCGCGGGTGCCGCCCGCCCGTCGCTCACGCTGGGCTGTGCCGCAGCTCCCGCGTGGTGGAGATCCAGTCGCAGATGTCGGAGCGGGCCGTGGAGCTGCTGGGGCTGCCCGAGGACCGTGCCTGCCTCCTGCTGGATGTGGGGTGAGCGGGGCTCTGCCCAATTCCGTGGCGTATCTGGTGCACGGGCAAGGGGGGGCCATGTCCCAGTGCCTTTTGTGGGCAGGGGAGGAGGGACAGGCTGCTGTAACGTTGGTGTGTGTGGCCAGCACAGCCTCAGAGCAGCCCCATGAACTCAGCACTTTCCCCCTTCCTCCCTCCAGCTGCGGCTCAGGGCTGAGTGGGGATTACATCTCTGAGGAGGGTCACTACTGGATTGGCATGGACATCAGCCCTGCCATGCTGGGTGAGCACAACCTCCCTGAGACCCTCAGAGGCCCCAGGGCTGGCAGCTGAGTGCCTGAGCTGTGCTGTGTTCCRTGCAGATGTGGCCGTGGAGAGGGAGGTGGAAGGAGACCTTCTCCTTGCAGATGTGGGCCATGGCATTCCCTTCAGGCCTGGCATGTTTGATGGCTGTATCAGGTGAGTCTGTGCCTGCAGCTGAGCTCCCCTGACACCCCCAGAACTGCCCAGTCCCCAGGGTGCACTGGCCCTGTCAGCCTTGGCTCATCCCTCCAGGACAAACCTCCAAAACTCTGGATGGTAGGAACAGCTTGTGACAGCTGCTTCCCAGGGGATGCCTGTCCTTTTGTGCTGCTGAGCTAGGAATTTTCTTGAAGGGAAGAAAGTAAAGCTGTGGATATTGTCAGGGTGGCTGAGACCTGCTCCAAGGAGGAGAACAAAGTATGAAGGGGCAGAGCTTAGAGAAGTCAGTCCCTGGATCAAGGGGACAGAGGGACTTACCTGCTCATAGAGCAGCTGGGAAGAAGCAAGAGTTGTCCTTTGCAGAGCCAAAAGCTCTGGTTTAAATTGCTCTTTGGCAAAACCTGCTTGGCCAGGCAAGGGACACAGCTGAGCTCTCCAGTGCTGCTCAGGACCTGTAATGCTTGGAGCAGGAGTAACGGGTTCAGGCTGAAAGAGGGAACATTTAGGTGAGACACAGAGAGGAAATTCTTCCCTGTGAGGGTGGTGAAGCCTCCAGGTTGCCCAGAGCAGCTGTGGCTGCCCCATCCCTGCAAGTGTCCAAGGCCAGGTTGGACAGAGCTTGGAGAARCCTGGTCTAATGKGAAGTGTTCCTGCTCATGGCAAGGGCTGGAACAAGCTGAGCTTTAGGGTCCCTTCCAACCCAAAGCATCCTGTCATTCTAGGATTTGAGCATTTGGACTAAAGGGGGTGATGATGATGCTTTTGTCCTTTAACTTATGCACCTTGTTAAGTTTTGTGAGTCTCCAGAGGGGTTTGTGTAGCTGTGAAACAAAGCAGGGCAACACAGAGGAAATGAAATGATTCCCTGAGGCCCAGCACGTGCCTAGTGCAGGAATTCAGCTCAAAGGGAGGTGGCAGGCTCTGTGAAGGACCCAGTGACTCTGTCCTGAGGGTCTCCTTTTCCCTCTCAGTATTTCTGCAGTGCAGTGGCTCTGTAATGCTGACAAGAAGTCACACAGCCCCCCCAAACGCCTCTACAGGTTCTTCTCCACTCTCTACACTGCCCTGGTAAGTGCCACCCTCCACCAGCCACAGCTCTGCTGCTTTCATGGCTTTGCTTTTCAGAAGATTCTTCAAGTCAGGTGGTTTTTAGTAAATGCTGCTCTGAAGCAGACTGGCAGGAGCAGCCACTGCCTGCCTTCCTGCCTGCTGCTGCTGCTTCTCATCAAGGTTGGCCTTGATGGTCTTGGTGGTCTTTTCCAAACCAGCAGTTCATGATTCTGGGATAGCTGCTGTTCCCCTGTGCCTCACTGGCTCTGTGGGCTGAGCAGCTCTCCTGGGAGCCTTGTCCTGGAGGTTTTGGGGAGGAGGGAGCTCATGTTTGGGGCTGGGATGGGTGACCCAGAGGGGTCACCTGCACTGGGGCAGGTGAGTGACCAGCTCTGTCTCCTGCAGGCCCGAGGATCCCGAGCTGTGCTGCAGCTGTACCCCGAGAACTCAGAGCAGGTACCAGTCAGCTGGGAGGGGTACAGGCAGAGAAATAAATAATTTACTGTTTGCATCCTGTTCTTCCACATCAAGGCAGTGTCTGTTCCCCCTGCCACTTCTAGAGCTCTTCAGGAGCCCATAAAAATAACTTGTAAGGAGGATGCCTTGTACAGGTTCTGTTATTTCATAGATTTATAGGATTTATAGATTTATGTGCTCTTTCTTGATGGAGTGACAAAACTAATTTTTGTCCCTTTAAAAAGAAAATAAGCTTAGAAGTTGTTCTTCTTAATTAAGTGAAAAAAAAATTTCATAAGACATAAAAGACTTCACCTCAAACTTAAAAATAGCTAATTAGACAAAAGCCAAAAAGTCCTGCTTAAGCAATTTACTAGCAAAAGAAGAGAACAAAGAAGCTAATTGCTTTTGTGAGGTGTTTTACCAGGGACAGGAGGGCCTCTTGCACCTAGCTCGGTTTTTCTCTGTAAAAAGTTTCGTTATTTTGCATTTTATTAAAAGGCACTACCACAAAACACTACCACAAAACACTACCACAAAAGCCATCCTGCTGATTTTATGCCTTCTAAGGTAGCTGAGCTATCTTAGGTGTGGAATAGATCTCCAAAAGCTTCTGAGACCTGGCCCAAGGAAACACATATTGCATAGATTGTCGTGGGCTGAGCCTTAAAATTCAAGTGGCAAGGAATTGGTGTGTGGGTGGGGGTGCAGAACCAGGAGATGGGTGCAGAGCTTAGCAGGAGGAGCAGCAGTCCCTCTTGGGAGTGCCCAGCCTGGGGTGCTGCTCCCAGAGCTCTTTTGGGCTTTCCTGGGGGATGATTGCTCAGTAACCCTGCACCTCCTGCTTTTCCCAGCTGGAGCTCATCACTGCCCAGGCCATGAGAGCTGGATTCACAGGGGGAATGGTGGTGGATTACCCCAACAGTGCCAAAGCCAAGAAGTGAGTCCTGGATCTCTGTCTGTCTTTGGGGTGAGGCCCAGGTTTAGGAGTGGTGGTTTGTTTCGGGGTTTTTTTGTTTGGTTGGTTTGTTTTCGTTTTTGGTTGGTTGGTTTTTGTTTTTTGTGTGTGTGTTTTTTGTTGTTGTTGTTTTTGTTTTTGTTTTTGTGGGGTTTTTTTTGGTTGGTTGGTTTGTTTTGTTTTGTTTTGTTTTTTTTCCCTGAGCTGCTCTCTCTCCCATTATACATTTCTGGACAGAGGTTAAAGCTTAGCTCTGGCTCTGTTGTAAACCATCTCAGTCTTGCCTGGGGACTGAGACTCACATGCTGAATCTCACCTTCATGCTCCTTATTCTTGTTCTTTCAGGTTCTTCCTCTGTCTCTTTGTTGGGACATCTGGCACATTACCAAAGGTGAGGCCTCCACGAGGCAGCAGAGCTGCTGTCCTGGGTGATGTGGAGGAGCTGTGGGCAGTGTGGGAGCCAAACAGCTCTGTGAGTGCAGGTGTGACTTCATTTATACATTTTCTGGCAGTCACCAAGCCCTGCTCTCACAYCATCACAGACTGATTAGAGTTGGAAGGGACCTTCCAGCTCATCTTGTTCCAAACCCCTGCCATGGCAGGGACACCTTCCACTGTCCCAGGCTGCTCCAAGSCCTGTCCAACCTGGCCTTGGGYACTTSCAGGGATGGGGCAGCYMCAGCTGCTCTGGGCACCCTGTGCCAGGGCCTCACCACCCTCACAGGGGAGAATTTCTTCCCATATCCAGTCTAACCCTTCCCTCTTTAAACTGTTCTGCCTTTTTTTGCCATTATTTCTGGAAGAGCAGTTTGTGCTTGCTCTGGTCCTTCCCCTTGCAGATCCCTGCATTCCCCTTGGTTTTGGTGGGCTGTACCTGGCCCAGAGGAGAACACAACTTCCCAATTTTGCTTTCCAGGGCCTTGGTACTGAGTGTGCCAGTGAAGAGCCACACCAGGCAAAGTTCACCAATGAGAGGTATCCTGGGGGGGTTGAGGCTGCAGGTTCTGCCTGCAGAGTGGGGGCCTTGGAGGGCTGAGCTTTACTGGGGACCACACTGCTGCTGTGGGAGAAGCAATGGGAGGGGAAGGACAGGGAGGACTCACAGCAGCCCAGGAGAGAGCTGCTTTATCTTCCCAAGGGACATGGGGAACAAAACTAGTTAGTTCCATGGGGCTGTGGTGCTCACCTGGAGCTGTAGCTGAGCAGTCAGTCAGGTGTGCTTTCTGTCCAGCACTGGGCTCTCCAGCTGATGCCAGGGTGTGGCAGAGGGAATGTTTACAGGGCTCATGATGGAGCCAGGCTGCTGTGCCTGAGTCCTGGCATTCCCTTTTTTCTCCTGTCCAGGTCTTAGCTGTGGCCTGGGGCTGCTGGCCCTGTCTYTTCCCACAGCAGTGGTGCAGGGAGGAGCCCCTCTTGCAGCCGTAGGGAGAGACAGAACAAAAACCAGAGGAAAGTTGTCGTGGCTGCCAGGAGCTTGTGGCTGCCATGTTTTCCTGCCTCTTACATTGCTGTTCTCTGCTCACTCAGTCTAAGGGCTGTCAGGTCTTGGAGGGCAGTAGCAGAGCTGGGAATGTTGGAGGAAGCCTGACTTTGTCTGCCTTGCTTGGAGTAGAGCACACAAGGGGAAGGGGGTTGTGCATGAGCCTGTAATGCCCTGAGACCCCAGAGAGCAGCATGCTGCTGGTGTGACACGGGCTGTGGCCTGGGGGAGTTCATGAGTCAGGATCCCTCAGCTCTGAGCCAGGGCTGGAATCAGCCTCCTGCTCCTCCTCCAGTGCCTGGGTTTGGCCCCCTGCCCCAGTGTGCCTGAGCCTCTTGCCCAGGGTGGTGAAAGGGAAAATCACTACTTCTGGGTGACAATGCTCTGGGGCAGAGRAAGGTGCCCCCACACCTCAGCTCCTCTCCAGCTGCTGCCCCCTCTCCCCCAGGACACGGTTCAGGAATGTCAAGGGCAAGTCTGTGAAGAAAAGCCGGGACTGGATCCTGGAGAAGAAGGAGCGCAGACGGCGCCAGGGCAAGTGAGTCCAGCTGAGTCCTGCCCCAGAGGCTGTCCCTGGCCAGCCTCCTGCCACAGCCCTGCTCCCTTCCCCTGCAGAGTGCCCTGCAGCTGGGGCTGAGCTGTTCTGCTGTTCCACAGGGAGGTGCGGGCAGACACCAAATACACGGGGCGGAAACGCCGGCCTCGCTTCTGAACTGCTCTGGACACTGCTGCCATGCAAGGTGGCATGGGGGCGCCTCCAGAGAGCCTCCTGTGGATGGCACAGATGGCACCCCACGCCTGGGACTTGCTGGGACTGCTCACTGTGGCTCTTCAAGGTACAGACTGGCTCAGGTGCTGCTGAGCAGCAAAGCTTCCAGCCCTGATTCCCTGGTGAAGGTGCAGACAGTGCTCTGGCACTGCTCTACAGTGCCATCATCACCTTCCTGAGTGCAGTGAGCCAGCTGAGCTCCAGGTAAGCCAGGATGTAATATCCAGTTCCTCACTAAAAAGTCRAAGAGTTGCAAGTGTTTGCTGGTGTCCTGTGTCCTGCCCTTGCTGCTGGGAGTACTGAGGTGGGAATAGGGTACCTCATTCCCTGCTAGCTTCCCCTCTGCCTGCAGAGGATCCACACTGTCAAGGTGTGGCTCCATGAGGACAAAGTTGCTGCTGGCACAAGTGTTATTCCACTACCCATTTACTCCTGTTGGTGCTTGGCACTAAGCCCACCCTGTTTGCTTTAATGCTCCCAGGGTGCTGGGGCTGACTGAACCCCCCATCACCTCTTCCCTTCCCTTGAAACAAGGAGAGGTGCCACCCAGAGCTTTACAGTTACAAATGTTTATTCTACATAAAAATTCCACAAAATGGGAAGCTGTTTTGCACCCAAAGCCTCGGGAGAAGAAAGGAATGCTAGCAGGAAGGGAAAGAGGGAAGGAGAAAAGAGGCAACATACAGTGTCATCCAGCCCAGTGAGACAGAGCAAGCCAGGGTCAAGATCCACATAGAAAACAAGGACACTTAGCTCACAGTACAGCAACAGTAGAACTCCACAGGGGGCTTGGAAAGCCTTCAAGTACATTAATTACAAAAAAAAAAAACCTAAAAAAAAACCCCAATCCCCAGTTCGAGTGCAAGCTGTGCGTGCCCCACACTGCTCATGGAATACTGCATCAACACGCTCCCGGCRTGGGGAGGGCAGGTGGCACCTGGAACAGAGGTGGTGGAACCCAAAGGACAAGCGGGTGCAGGTTGGGGGCTGGAAAGAAAAGGTGAAACGTCTTCCCAAAGCACAACCACACTTTTGGTGATTTGGTCTGTACATGCAACGACAGGTAGGTGAAAAGGAACTCAATGGGGCTTCCCGTAGTGCAGGGGTAATTATTGCACCAAAACACCCTCCCCTCACAGCGAGGACAGTGTGAGCCTGCCTGTGGGGCAGCAGTGGCTCCTCRTCTCCCTGCCCTTGGAGCCCAGCACTGCTGCTGCCCACAGGATCCCAGCAAAGTGCCAGCGGCCCTGACTGGCCCCATCTGRCTCCTGCTGCTGTGGGGGCTGCTGGCAGTGGTGGTGCCAACAAGGAGCAAGGGCCAAGAACCCCCCCGAGGCAGTTCCTGGCCTTGTGCCTTGACAGGGGTGCCACAGCCCTGATGTCAGGTGAGCTTGTGCCACTAAAGCCACTGCCTGGAAGAAAAAAAAGTCACCTTGTGCTAGCAGTTGGCATGGCTGCAGGGCAGGAGCATGGCTGCAGGGCAGCAGCCTGGGAGGAGGGTTTTCCTGCCTGCCCAGTGTTATTGCTTCCTGGAGGGGCCCTGGGGCTCTTGCTGGCCYGGCAGAGCAAGCATGGAGGGCAGCGGCAGGGAGCTGCTGAGGGACAGAAGCGTGGCCACTCCCTTTTCCTGCAGCCACACGTGTCCCCCTGGAGCAGAGCCCCTGCCCTTGCCTGCCTCCTAGCCCTGCCTGCACGGTCCTGGTGCCCCAAGCCCTTCAGTGCCTGCAGGCTGCAGTGCTGGAGCTCACATCAGAGCTGTGGGACTGTGAAAGAAGGGGGCTCTGGGCTGGGCCGTTCCCATGGCTGCACCCCGAGGGGCTGCTGGGACTGGGCAGTGTGGGGAACCAGGCTGGACCCCCTTGCCAAGGGAGCTGCGTGCAGCAGGGGRCTCTGTGGGGTGACAGTGGCAGAGAAGCTGTGTCAGGGCTGGCCCTGGGGCAGGCAGCACTCTGGCTGCAGCCTCTGCCTCTCCACAGCACCCTGCCAGCGTGTGGAGCAGCCCTGCCCTGGTGCTGGTGGGGCTGGCAGGTGACACTGCCCGAGGCTGGAATACTGGCTGCCATCAAGTGTCCCTTTTCTGCTGCCAGCACCTGACAGCCAGCCCCTGTCCCAGAGCGGCAGTGAGTCCTACCCGGGGACCCCTGTGGTGCTTTGGCATGTGCAYAGGCCAGCCAGAGCCCTGGGGTCTGCAGAGGAAGGTGAGGGCAGAGCCCTGGCCCTAGCCTGAGGCAAACAGGCAGTGGCAGTACTGGACCCCCCTGAGCTGCCAGTGAGACCCCCCCAGCAGCTGCAGCTGTGTCACGGGCATGGCAGAGGGCACGGGGCACCCAGGCTGTCCCACAGCTCCCCACTGAGCAGCAGCCTCACTGGGTGGCTGGGCAGSTGCCAGGAGGTGGCAAACAGGCAGTGGGGCACTGGCCTGTTCAGAGCCAGGCTGGAGACAGGAGRAGGGAGGCTGCTACTCCTGGCTTGCAGGGGGCTGGATGCAGCAAGGGCTGCTCCTGGCACCACAACAGGAGAGAGCCCAACTGCTTCTAACCCCCAGCATGAGTATGAAAAAGCAAGGCTGGAGCAGCCCTGCTTGCAGCTGAGTGCTGCCAGGGGCTGTGGACATCAGCAACAGCCCCAAACCCCGGCAGGCAGAGTCCAGCCTGTGGGCAAGAGCAGCCAGGGCACCGTGTGCCAGGCCTGAGAGCACTGCAGGATGAGCAGCCAGGGGAATTCACTGGCCTCGGACTCTCTGTGCCACCCTGCCCTGTCAGRCCAGCACCCCGGAGCAGCGCTGGCCCCCATGTGCCCTATTCCTGTCCCCAGGCAGCTGTGATGGCCTCGGGCAGCAGCTCCTTATTCCACACTGCTCCATCAGGCACCTCCAGCCTTTGGCACCCTGCTGGGGCCAGGGCTCACGTGGGGAGGGGAGGAGTGGCAGGGATGGAACCCCAGAGCCAGACACAGTCACTGGCCAGGCAGGGCTGGGCAGAGCACACCCCTGGGGAAGGGCCCCGGAGAGAAGCAGCCCGAGGGAAGGTGTTTGCAAGCACAGATGCGGCCGACAGACATGAGAGCTGGAGGTGATGGGCAAGCTGGGGAGGTTGACTGGGCAGCACACTCCCGAGGACCCCTGACCCCACCATCCCTCCCTCCCTCCCTCCTGTCACACACGCTGCCCAGCACAGGACGAGCAGCAGCAGACCCCACCCAGTCAGCCCCCAGCCTGCAGCAGTGATGAGAGCTCGGGTTTCCCCCCGGGGTCCCCCTCGCAGCCATCACCAGGGCCGGCCCCCGCCCGCCCCGGGGCCGGAGCTCCCTCCACACAGACGCACCGCACCGCACACACAGCGTCACAAACAACCATGCATGAAACTGAAATGCTGCTGGGAGGCTCCGGGGCTGCGCGGGGGGCTCCGGGCGGCTGCAGCCCCACGGCACGCGCGGCTCCATCCATCGCACACTGACAGTCCTGGGGCAGCCTAGCCGAAAATGCCGCCGAAGGTGGAGGCGATGACGATGCCCAGGATCACGCAGCAGATTATGATCATGATCTTCTTCTGCTCAGGTGGCCCAGCAGCGGCAGGGAGAGAGGGGAGAGGGGATGGTGAGTGTTGGAGCAGGATGGACCCAGGAGTTCAGAATTCCAGTCTGCCCTGCTCCCCTTTGCCCATGGTGGACCCAGGAGTTCAGAATTCCAGTCTGCCCTGCTCCCCTTTGCCCGTGGTGGACCCAGGAGTTCAGAATTCCAGTCTGTCCTGCTCCCCTTTGCCCATGGTGGACCCAGGAGTTCAGAATTCCAGTCTGTCCTGCTCCCCTTTGCCCGTGCTGGGCTCTGAGCAGCACCTTGGGAGCCAGAAGGGCTATGGCAGTCCTGGGCAGGGAGGGACACCCCTGCTCCTGCTTCTGCCCTGAGCTGGCCTCCAGGTCCCCAACCTGATACAGGAGCAGGACAGACAGCTGGCACTGTGCTCAGACTCTGAGCAAAACCATGACTTTCCCTATCTTTATTTTGCACTGGCTGTGGCTCTCACAGCATGTTGCTATCTTATTGCRAAAGCTCCGTGTTTTCTCTGTGATATCTCATGGGCAGCTTTTCACAGCACTGACTCTTTCTTCTTCACAGCACAGCCAACAAACTCTAACTCTCTTCACAGCACAACTCACTCTTTTTCAGCACACATCTTCACTGGACACAGCTGTGGCCTGTTAAGGGCAGGCTTGCTCCTAACTGGTAATTAGTACAGCTGCAACTCCTCARAGGTGAGATTACTTCCTGCACTATTTTCTGACATTCTATCTTCCCACAACAGCATGCCTGGTCCAGGGGTCCACCTCATCCCTTTTCCTGCACCCAAGCAGCACCCCTGCCCTATGGCTCACTGTCAGCTTTCACAGTCTGTGCTGGGAGATCTGCAACCCTCAGGCCCTGCTGGCTGCTCCCAGAGGTGTGGGGCAATGAGGTCCCTGGGCACCTGCAAAGCTGTGCCAGGCTGCCAGGGGCAGGCACAGAGCCAGCCAGGCCCTGTGGCTGGCATGGAGGTGTCAGCAGTGCAGGCAGGGGCAAACGGGCCCCAGCCAGAGCTGTGACTTGTAGCATCCCATGAACTGTCCCCCCTTGGTCAATCCCCAAGCCCCCAGCCCTGGAAACATTAACTGCTTACCCACAGAGTCATCCCTCCCAAAGGGAAAAACAGTCTCCACATGGACTTGGTGTCACAACTTCCTCTGGTTTTTCCTTGCCCTGTCACTGGCTTGGTACCCCTGGTGGCCACCCCTCTTCCCCTGAAGACCAGGCCCCTCTGCCCAGCCCTTAGCTCTGCCCCCCACCCCTTCCCCTTTATAAGCTGCTGCTCCACGTGGGTTTTCTCTYTTCCCTGGGTTTGTCCTTCAGTGACAGTGTTACTCTGCTGGAATAAACCCTTGCAAAAGAGCCTTTCCTGCCTCTATCACTGAGCCAGTGAGTGTTGAGTGGAGGTTTGACTGCATTGCCTGAATGTTAACTCAGCCTGCCTTTGGACAGGAGAGGCTTGCTGGGGACAGGGGACAGGCAGCAGCGCAACCACTGTAACACTGCATTTTCAGTGACTCACCCGTCTGGCTTTGCTCTGGTACTTCACGGCCTTTTTGGTGTCGGACACGGCCCTCTCCACGTAGTCCACCGAGTGCTCCACGTTGTACTCGATGCGGTCAATCATCTCTCCCTGCAGGGGGACACAGCCCGCCCGGCCGCGCAGAGCTGAGCTCGCTCCTGCTCTGCCGCTGCCTGCCTCCGGGGGGACGCTGCCCTGCCCGCCAGCCCTGCACAGAGAGAGAACCATCAGCTGCCTGCGGGCACTGCGTGTTTCCTGCCCTGGACCGCGTGCCCCGTGCCAGAGCATCTCTGTGCACAGCCCAGCAGGCGGAGGGACAAGGGAGCTCCCAGCCCGGTCCTGGAGCTGACCTGCCCAATATCTCAGGAGACATCAAAGCCCCAACGGGATCTACACCAGCACCACACCACATGCTGCTGAAACGGGAGGCATGGCAGGGGCAAGGACAGTGCCAGCAGCCCCTGGGGGATGCCCAGGAAACCACACGCGAGCAGGGACCAGGGACCGCCGCTCCCATCTGCACATGCACCGCACCGAGGGCAGGGGGGTCTGAGCAAGGCCAGCCAGCACTGAAGGGACTGAAGGGGTCTGCAGCAAGGCCAGCCAGCACTGAAGAGCCCCCCAGGGACCCCTGCCCCGCTCTGCCCCTGCTGCAGGGGTAGGCTGGGACTGGGAGCTCCTCTGGGTGTGGGGACATGGACTGGGGTGAGCTCCTCCAGCCCTGTTCGCCTCCTTTGGCCCCATCCTGACTGGGCAGGCAAACAGCCAGGTCTGCAGCAGCTGGACAGGGCTGGCAGGGGTGAGAGATTGAAGCCCTGTGTCCTCCTGGATGGCAGGGAGGGAATTGAGGCCACAGAGCCATGGGCTATGAGCCAGCAACTCTCCAATGGCCATTTCTCACCTTAATGCTGGAGAGCACAGGGAGGACAAACCTTGGGGTGCTGAGCACGAGCCCCACCAGCTGCTCCCTGTCTTGTGTAAAACTGCTGCTGCTTCCTCCTAGCTGTGCCACACCAGGGCAGGGCAGAGCAGAGCTGCCAGCCCTGCTGCCTGCCCAGTGCCAGCAGCTCTGAGCTTCTCACCCACAGGACAAGGGTGCTGCCACTGTCCAGCCCTCAGAGCACAGAATCATGAATTCCCCACGTATGTCCCCCACTGCAGCCAGGACAGGCCACCAACACCACGGTGCCCTGGTGACCCTTGGTGTCCCATCCCAGTCCCATGCAAGCAGCAGCCATGCAGGAGCAGCCATGCAGAGCAGAGCATGCAGCACCCGGGGGCCTTTACCTGCCACCGACGTCTCCTCRGGCCATGGCAGCATGGCAGGCAAGAAGGGGGGTGAGCAATAACACAGGAGCCCGTGCCTGGCTGAAGGGCCTGGTACAGGCCCAGGGGCCACCCCGAGCTCACCCAGCTGGGCCTGGTGCTCCAGGGAAGGTGAGGGAATCTCCCCCTGCATGGCAGCCGCCCACTGCCCTCCTCCTGAGCCCCTCACTGAGCCTCCCACCCCACAGACACAGCACCCCAGCCCTGGGGAGCCCAGCTCAGCCCCACGGGAGCCATGCTGCTCCTGGATGTGGTTTTTTCCTCTCAGCACCCACCCAGGCAGGAGAGCACTGTCCTCCAGCCTCCCCACCCATCACAGGGAGCCCCCATCACCCTCCAAGCCCTGCAGGTGAGCCCTGGSCTGCAGCTTTTCCACACCTGGCTCTCCACCAGCATGGCCATGTCCATGAACATGTCGTGCAGCTCTCGGATGCTGTTCTCCAGCTTGATGATCTCACTGTGCCGTGTCTCGATCTCGTTCAGAGCCTGCTTGGTGATGTTTGAGTCCATGATGATCTGCAGACAAAACAAGGCCACTGAGCACCACACTCACACCCAGCTCCAGTGGGTCTGAGCACCGAGACTCAGGCTGGGACTGGGGGCACCAAGAGAGGGATGAGCAGGAGCTGCAGAGCCCAGGCAGGCAGCTTGCAGCAGGGTGCTGGGATTCAGACAGCTCCAGCAGACCCTCAGGCCAGACCTGAGCCCCCAGCCCCTCTCCTGCACGGGCTGTGCTCATTACTGGTACTGAGGCCCCTGTGGCAGCACATGCAGCAGCACCCCTGGTGCTGGGGGCTGCCTCAGCTGTGCAGAGCTTACCCCAGAGGAGAAGATGGCCGGGTTGCCGCTCTCCAGCATGTCCTCCAGCTCCTCGCTGGTGGTGGTCCTGCCAGCTGCAAGCACACAACACAGGTCAGCCAGGAGCCCCCTGAACCCACCACAGCTCCCACAGGCTCCAAGGAAATTCCCCCACAAGTGGAACAGAGCAAAGCTTTCAGCCCCAGGAGCACACAGGGCAGTCTGGGGGCTGCCCTCTCACAGCCTTGTCGCAGACATCTTTTATGGAAAATCCTTTCCTTAGGATTTTTCCTCCTGAGAAGCTGAGAGGCCTCAGGAACAAAWTGTAAACAATGATTATCTGCTGCTGTGGAATGCAACAGGTGCATCTGTGATTAGTCCATATTAGATGTTTGTAATTAATGGCCAATCACAGTCAGCTGGCTCGGACAGACAGCCCGAGCCACAAGCCTTTGTTATCATTCTTTTCTTTTTCTATTCTTAGCYAGCCTTCTGATGAAACCTTTTCTTCTATTCTTTTAGTATAGTTTCAATGTAATATATATCATAAAATAATAAATCAAGCCTTCTGAAACATGGAGTCAGATCCTCATCTCTTCCCCAATCTGAAAACCCCTGTGAGCACGGTCACACAGCCTGGCTCCRACACCCCCATGTCAAGGGCATCAAGCTGCCAGCTTGGCTGAGCTCCCACAGGAGCTCCACAGTGTGCCCTCCTGGGCACACTGAGCACTCCTGCAGAGCAGGGAGCAGTGCTGAGGGACCAGCAGCACCCAGGCTCTGGGAAGGAGCAGGGATGGGGAAGGAGCCACAGGCAGGTGTGCTCTGGACAAACCCTGTCCCCAATGCCATGAGGACACTGGGCTCAGCTGTGCCCAGGTTCTGGCCCTGCTGCTGGAACCATGGCACAACAAGCAAGGCACAACTTCCCCAGAATATTTCTGGGATTTACATTCTCAAAACCTCAGAGAAGGAAAAACCACTTTTCTCATACATCATCCTTAAAAAACCCCAGAAAAATGAAGTAAAAAACCACCACCTGCAAATTGTTTATACTTAACAAGTTACCACATCCTTACAACTCCCTAAAAGGTCTCACAAGCTGCTGTGAGAAACACTTGCTGTTTCTCTCTCTCTGTCCCATGGCATCCACATCAACCACCAGAAGCCAGGCTCTGTCCTGCCCCCTCCATGTCTCATGTGGCCCCCATGGCTCCTCTAAACACAATTCACCCACACCTGGAGAAAAATGTGGTTCCTTCCCTTCCCCACCCCATGCAGAGAGAGATTCTGACCCCTCCACGGGTGGCACTGATCCCTGCATTAACTGCAGGGAATTTCTTGGGCTAGCAGCCATGTGGGACACATGGAATTAGAGCCAGGCAGATGGAGGTGCTGGGCAGGACACCGGGGGGKGCCCGGTGGGATGGGGAGGGTGGGCAGGTCACCCGAGACAGGACAAGTGACACCCACCGGTGTGAGCAGGGCAGGCAGGCAGGATGAAGGGACTCCCCCAAGCCTGATGGACCCAAAACCTGCAGAGCAGGGCTGGGGGCTGCAGATGCTCCCCTGTGACATGCCCCTGCAGCCTGTGGCACTGCAAAGGACAACAGCATCCTCCAGGATGAGTCCAGGGCACCTCAGAGTGGGGAAATGGGTCAGAGCTCAGCACAGCTCTGACACAYGGGCAGAGGCTGGGGCTCTGTGTGATACAACCTGGTAGTGACCCCAAAGCCTGGAGGAGCTGCTGGTTTGAGTCCCAAAAACAACCTGAGGGGGTTCACACATGCATGTGAGGCTGAGCTTTGCCACTGTGCACTCACAGGTTTCAGGATCAGTCAAGCTCCCACCTTCCCCAGCTCTGAGAGGGGTCCCCAGGAGGGGAAGGGTCCCCAGGAGGGGAAGGGTCCCCAGGAGGGGAAGGGTCTCCAGAGGAGAGGGGTCCCCAGCCCATTTCCAGACACCATTCCATGCTTTAGAGTGACAGAGCACCACTCCCCCCAAGGATGATCCACCACAAGCCTTGCCAGCTTTCCTTGCTGTTGGCTCCTCACTCTGGGCTGGCCCTGCCTGCTCCCAGGAAGGGAGAACAAGGCACCAAGCAGCACAAATTCCCAAAGCCTCCTTGGATGTGCCCAGCTCTGAGCAGTCACTGCCCAGCTGCTGTCCATGGAGAGCTGCTTGCTTTGCCAAGTGCCAGCCCTGAAGAGTTCCAGGAGATGCCACATCCCTGATGGGCAGAGGTGGGATGGGATGTGGGAATCACACCCTCATCCTCTCCTTCCTGCTGCCTCACTGCTCTAATGCAGAGCACAGGGCTGGTAAAAGCTGCACTGAGGTGAAGGATGAGAGCAAATCCCATGGATTAACAGCTGGGCAGGCACAGCTGCTCAGGAAGGACTTGCTCTAATGCTGAGCCAAGCCTGGGGCATGGAGGCTGCACCTCACCCACACCACCAGCACAGCACCWGCCAAACAACAACCAATTGTTAAATATATCCAACCTGCAGGACCTCAGAGGACCTCCCAGGAAAGCCACTGCCTCCTAACTGTGCTTCCTGGCCTGTCTTCAGCTCCTCCACAGCACTAAAATCAGCTCTAAGTGCTCACATTCCCACAGGGCCCTGGCACAGCCAGAAATGGGAGTGAAAGGATGGAGCCACTGCAAGGAACACCAAGGGAGAAGAGCCTGGGGGAAGATTCCTGCCCCAAAATTTGGTGAAACACTGGAAAATCCTGAGCATTGGACCTGTGCCTCCCCAGAGAGCTCCAGAGTACACCTGCCTCTTACTTGGCATCTCCAGCAATTGAAGTTTCTTGGGGAGAAGCAGCTCTGCCAACAAGAGAAGGAGGAGGAGCAAATTCAGGGATAGCTGAACGTGAAACCACTGAGGAGACTGCAAGTCCTTGGCCCTGTAATGGCCAGCTGGACAGAGTGACCATGCCCAGTGCCCATCCCCCAGGGCATGGGGCAGGAGCAGCCCTGCCAGGGTGAGGGGGAGCTCCCAGGGAAGCCTCTGGTGCCACAGCTCAGTGCCAGGGCCCAGCTGACACTGATGGCAGTCTGTCCAACCCTGCATGCAGATGTCTGTGAACAGGGAAGCAGCTCAGGGCTGAAGGAGWCCAATGGGCCATGGCCAAATGAGGGCTCAGCTGGGCTCTCCAGGCTGGCAGCATCCCTGCTCCCAGCAGCATCCCTGCACAAGCACCTGCAGAGCCACAGCTGGGGCTCACACTGAGGACAAGGCACCTTCCCAAGGCGGGGATCCTCTGCCTGGAGCTGGCTTTGTAACACTGACAGACACAAACCCATACAGTGCACAGAGATGGGTAACGCTGTCCTGCCCAGCTGTGTGTGAGCTAACAGGTACAATCTGGCCCACCTGGCTGCCACCCAGCTCAGACAGCTCTGCCCTGCCCAGGCTGGCATCAGGAGGAGGATTCAGGCACAGAACCCTGCACACTGCATGGCCCCAGAGCTGCTGCTGGCTGGGCAGGGCGATGCTGACGGTGACACAGCACAGCCTCTGGCACACACAGACACAGCAGTGCCCACCCAAGGAGAAGGGAGCAGATCCTGAGGGGGCTGTGGGGAGCCCCAGGGGGTGGCTACAGCCCAGGGCACTGACTCCACATCACCAACTCTGCCACTGTTCTACTTGCAGAGCCAGGTGTGGTGAGGATGGAGAAATTTGCTGGTGCTGGGGAGCCTGCCCAGAGCACCTGAGCAACTGAGCAGTTGCTGCTCTCACACTCTGAAAACCCAAGGGATTTACTGGCTTTGCTGTCAGAACTCCCAGCACTTTCTATCTTTGGGCTCCTAGGCAGGAACAAGAGCTGAGGATGATGCTGTGGAGATCTGTGCAGGCACATCCCAGGCCAAGCAGAGCCCTTGCCTGGGCAGCACTCCTGGTAAAACACCCATGAACTGTTCCTTGATGTTGCCATGATTTTTTAAGATTTTCTAGGCCTTCTCATGTTGACATTCTTGTAGAGAACTTTCTCACACACTTTCTGTAAATAACTTAATGTTTTGCATTCTTTTATGGGGGAAGAGAAATTTGATGGACTGTTGGTCTGTCCAGTGTCACTGGAGAGGTGGCACTGYCACCCTCCAATCCACTGTCACTTCTGGAAAGCTATAAATGTTGGAGTCAAAAAATAAACTTCCCTTTTTTCTTCACCTTGAGAACAGCAGTGTGCACTCGTGTTCTTTCATGTCCTATASTGACACCTTTGGATGAGTCTTTCTGCCAGGAAATCTTTTCCACTGTCCTGATGGGGGAATCCAGCTCTGGCAAAGGGCTGTGCAAGGGCTGTGTGCCCCCCCAGCCCAGCTCTGCACCTCTCCTGTAGCAATGAGAAATGCACTCATCTCCCACACTCCTCCACAGCTCCGTCCTGAAGGGAACAGGAGTCCCTTGCTGCCAGGAACAGGGACACTTCTCCTAGAGCACACACTGCTCCATGGGGGCTCCTGAACTGCCCTGCCCTGCACCCAGCAGGCTCTGTCAGGCACAGACAACCTGGCAGGATGGACAGAAGAGACAAGAACAACTGTCACAGACATCTTTTATGGAAAATTCTTTCCTTAGGATTTTTCCTCCTGAGAAGCTGAGAGGCCTCAGGAACAAAATGTAACCAATGGTTATCTGCTGCTGTGGAATGCAACAGGTGCATCTGGGATTGGCCCATGTTGGATGTTTCTAATTAATGGCCAATCACAGCCCAGCTGGCTCGGACAGAGAGCCGAGCCACAACCCTTTGTTCTCATTCTTTSCTATTCTATTCTTAGCCAGCCTTCTGATGAAATCCTTTCTTCTATTCTTTTAGTATAGTTTTAATATAATATATATCATAAAATAATAAATCAAGCCTTCTGAAACATGGAGTCAGATCCTCATCTCTKCCCTCATCCTCAGACCACTGTGAACACYGTAACAAACAACAACATAACCTCAGGACTGAGGCAGAGCAGCAGAGCCCTCCCAAAATCCAACAGGAAAACAAGAGGGAGGTTTCTTTCAGGTCTGCATCCAACCAAGGACTCCAGGCTGAGTTCTCCCAATCCTCCTCTCTCAGAGGGAGGCACAGGGATACCTCCAATCCCTGTTCACATGACCAGGCACCCCTGAGCTGTCACTGCAGGGTGATGGTGCCTGAGGGATGAGTCAGGCAGCTGGAGCAGTGACACATCCTGCTCCACAGCAAACTGGCAAGCTCTTGTTGAGCCCCATGTCAGTCAGCCTTCCCATGCAGCCCTGGGAGTACCAGGCATCACAAAGACTAATCTGAACAAAGATTAAGGCTTGCACAGCTGTGTGTCCTCCACAGAAATTCCCACAGCACCCAGATTCCCAGAACAATTCCCACAGGTGACCACCAAGGACACCAGGTTGACTCACAGATCTCCTGTCATTGTTCACAGYGAGTTATTGGAGGAAAGAAAAAACATCCATTTGCTTCTTAGGAAAAAAAAAAAATTACTAAATTCAGAGCCTTCCATTCTGAGCACAAACCCCACAAYGTGTCTGAAAGTGAGATTATTTGCAAAAATCTCCTTTAATCCCTGCATGCCCTGCCTTCCCCCTTGATTATTCCCCTAATGACATGGCTCTTCTTTGCTGGGAGATCTCCCCTTTGCTCTAAACCATCCAGGTACCACTGGCTGCCCAGAAGGACCATCAGGAGAGTGTTTCCAGAGAGGCAGGACTGGACTGCTCCCAAGTGATGGGCTCTGGCTGACCCAGAGACCCCAGTGCCACAGCAGTGTCACCTGGGTGAGGKGTCACACCCTCAGAGGTGTCACTTGAGGTTCACCCTTGGCCACAGCATAATGGCTGCTATGAGCCACCAGTCCTGGGCCCAGAGAGGCAGCACTGAGGTTCCTGCTCCTCCTGTGCAAGGGAGGCCATCAGGAGCAGGGAGTGCTCCCATCCCAAGAATTCCCTTCTCTGCCTTCATGTTTAGCTAAGTTCATCCATGAAGAAGAGCACCCTGAGGAAGGACAAGCACCCACAGCAATCAGGAATTCCTGTGAGCTTCTTTGAATTAAAAATTAGCTGCAAACACAGAAGGGATCCCTCTCCTTTTGATCCCTCTGCTCCCTCTGCAGCATTTTAGGGTGTAATTTGCTGGATGCACTTTGCCACAGGAACTCAAGCTCCCACCCCACAGGAGCTGTGTTCCAGCCACTCCCAGGGGCTCCTGTGCATCCCAGGAGCTCTGCCCAGCTGTGGGAGTGTCTCCCTGATTTTTTAAGATTTTCTAATCCTTCTGATGTTGACATTCTTGCAGGGAACTTTCTCACACACTTTCTGTAAATAACTCATTGTTTTGCATTCCTTTATGGAAGAAGAGAAATTTGATGGGCTGTTGGTTTGTCCAGTGTCATTGGAGAGGTGGCACTGTCACCCTCCAATCCACTGTCACTTTTGGAAAACTATAAATGTTGGAGTCAGAAAATAAACTYCCCTTTTCCTTCACCTTGAGAACTGCGGTGTGCAGTTGTGTTCCTTCGTGTCCTATAGTGACAATGTGGGACTGTTCCAGATTGCAAGGCAAGATGTTTTCTGTTACCATCTGTATGGCAGATTATGTTTTGTCAAGTGGGCAGTTTGCCTTATCTCTCTCTGAGTGACCACAATCACACCTCCCTCTGGGGACACATCTGCTGATAACAGCYATTGAATGTCCCTGCATGRCTGATAAGAACTACAGCATCCCAYTGGGAGATGKGAGCCCAGAGGGAGGAGCCAAGCATTCCTACCTGGATATAATCTGGAGATTCTGGAACACCAGCACAGCTTCTCCACTGGAATCCCCAGAGGAACAGCAGCTGCCTCTTCTTCCCCTGGATCTTCAGAGGAAGAATACATCCTTCTCTACAGGATCCCTGCTCCAGCAGAGCCACCCCTGACACTGCAGGAGGCCTGAGCCACAATTCCAATGGGACTGCTGCCAGCACCCTGACCCACAGGGTGTCAGGCTGGGTTCTGACTCTGTCAGTGTTGGTTTCGTTTACTGCATTGTTTATTTTATCCTTTTATTTTCTTCCCTATTAAAGAACTGTTATTCCTGCTCCCATATTTTTGCCTAAGAGCCCCTTAATTTAAAATTTATAGCAATTCAGAGGGAGGGGGAGGGTTTACATTTTCCATCTCAGGGGAGGCTCCTGCCTTCCTCAGCAGACTCCTGGCTTTCCAAACCAAGACAGGGAGCAGCTCTGCCCCACTGGGAGCRTTCAGGCCGTGGCACACAGAGCCCAGTGCCCCACAGCAGGCTGGGTTACTCACTGATCTCCAGCTGCCTCTGGATCCGGCCCTTGCAGCGCTCCCGGTAGTCGGTCTGCGTGGCGTTGTACTCCGACATCACCTCCACGAACTTGCGGGACAGCGTGGAGTGCTGGGGGGACACAAGGRGACAGCAGGCTCAGAGTGTCACAGACATGTTTCATGAAAAGTCCTTTTGCTAGGGATCTTTTCTCCTGAGAAGCTGAGAAGCCTCAAAAACTAAATGTAAACAATGGTTATCTGCTGCTGTGGAATGCAACAGGTGCATCTGGGATTGGTCTCGTGTGGTTGTTTTTAATTAATGGCCAATCACAGCCCAGCTGTCTCAGACTGTCTGGTCAGTCACAAGATTTTATTACCTTTCTATTCCTTGCCAGCCTTCTGATGAAATCCTTTCTTCTATTATTTTATAATGTATCATTTCAATAGAATCAATTATATAGTATATATTATTCTAATAKATTACACATTCTACTCTTCTGTAGTATATAATTTCAATAGAATTCTTCTATTCTTTTATAATCTTGGTGTTTCTCATGGGCAGCTCCTCAGAGCACTGACTCTTTCTTCTTCACAAACCAGCCAACTGACCCCAGTTCCCTTCTCACCCAGCCACCCCACTCTTTTATAGCATCTTTGTCTCACTGGTCACAGCTGTGGCCTGTTCAAGTCAGGCCTGCTCCTAATCTCTGMTAATTGGCCCAGCTGCAGCTCCTTATAGGKGTAAGATCACTTTCTACACCATCTTTATTTTCCTACACTCCATCCCCCTGCACAGGCCTCCTCTGCAGCACTTCTGGGACCCCTGAGCTGCCCCCTTCCCCCCTCCCCTCCCTGTCAGAGGCTCACCTGAGTTTTCCTTATCCGCAGGTCGGCCGATGACCTGTTCAGCCCCTCCTCTTGTTCRATGCTCTGCTCGATGCCTGAAGGGCACAAGGACACATCAGTTTGTTTTGGTGTGATTTCAGGGTTTACCCCAGAACCTCGGGTCCCTCCCCTGATAATTCCCTGCCAGGTGTGTCAGCCACCTCTCCTTTCCCTCCCTGACCCCTCCCAGCACTGCCTGTCAGTCCTGGCATTCCA
>JACDOX010000174.1:75373-99953 GCA_014549065.1 Cardinalis cardinalis
AAGTCCCATTTGCCAAAAGAGATCTGGGACACCAGTGACCTCTGTGCAGTCCTTCAGCTCCCAAAGGCTGACATTTATTCTTGGAAACAGAGCTCAGAGTTTCACATTGCAACTTATTGATTCAAGCTGTGGGAAACAAGAACAAAAGCATCAGATGCTGACTCAACCCTTTCCTAATTTTCTAGAATTCTTTTCAACTCTGACCAACACAACCATTTGCAGCCGGTGTGACAGAATAGGGAGCAGGYAGAGGGGGACAGGAGAGAACTGCTCAGCCCCTGCATCCCACCCTCAGCAGGGGCACCTAAATAAAACAGCAAAATTCATGCCAGAAAAGGGCTGTGGATGGCTGCTCCCACCTGCTGCAAACGTGCCCATCTGTCAGAGCTTCTCAGCCCTGCAGCATCACCCCCAAAGTTGCTCTCCTGGAGCAATTAGCTGGCTGATGAGCAAACACTCCTTCCCTGCCCATGGCCTTCTCCTGCCTTCCCTATGGCTCTCCTTCCATTCATCCTGTTAGCTCCAGGGCAGCACTACAGAAACCAATCCCTCCACTGCCTGCTCCCACTCTGCTTRCAGCCACACACCAACCCTTGGCAGCTCCAGGATGGACACAGGGCACTTGAGATGCAGCGCTGGAGCTCACATGGACCAAATCTGCCCCAGCCCTCCCACAGACACTGAGGGCACAGGTACCAACTAAAGCTCCTCAGCTCTATTTTTGCAACACTGACTGCACTCATTGTCTTACCTTCTTTAATTCTCCCAGTCACACCCCAGTTTGAATACTCCATTATTTTACTCAGAAGCAAGGTCAGTTTAATCAGTCAATAATTACCCAGCTCATTCCCTCTCTCTTTAAAATCAATGCTCTTCTACTTCCCAAGCTCCCAGTGCCCACTAGGTATGCCAGAAATTATTGGAAATCAACACTAATGGCAAAGGCACCATCTTACTCAGCTCCTGGAAAACTTCCCAATCAATACCTTCAGGCAGACTGAATCCAGCAGTGCCTATTTTTGGTATCAACTGTTTAGCAACAAACTGATKTACTGCTGGAATGTTGGAATTCATTCAGCATAAGATAAATAATGTATTTCCCCAAAAAAGGGAAGTGTTTTCCATATGTTTGTGTCCTTTCTGCATTATTCTCCCATTTTGTTTTACTAATGCAYCAGAATGGTTGAGAGGTTCTGCTCTTCTTTAAGCAAGAAACCTTCAGCTCGTCCTTCAGGCCACTGCTGGTGGTYTTCTGGCTCCCTGTGACTCCCAGCTCCAGTTTCTGTGACACTGGGAGAAGGTGGGGAAATATTCTCCTCCTCACCACCCATGGGAGAACACAGGCAAATGTAAATCCAGGGCAAGAGAAACCCCAGGAGTAGGAGGTACAGAGAAGTGGTAAGAAACACTGAGGCCAGCAGGGAGGATAAAGTGCTTTAAATTTACTCTCTGAGCACTTGATATCAAGGAGTGAAACAGGACCATCCAGATGATTGGGTGACCCTGCTACTGAAGGGTCCTGCCCTTGAAGGGTCCTTCTCCCAGGCTGTGAGAAAGATATTTCACACTTCATCCAAACAAATCTTTCTTCCAGGTCTGAGGAACACAAGCTAGGCTGAATTTGGGATCACAGACAAGCAATTGCAGTTCTGTAGGGTTTGAACTGGTCTCGTAAACAGAGATGTCTGGAACAATTAAATTCCTTTTTGTCCCAAGCTTTAATCAGAGCATCATGGACTCACAGGGTGGTTTGAGTTGGAAGCRACCTGCAAAGGTCATCCAGTCCAAGGGGATGGGACACCTTCCACTGGACCAGGCTGCTCCAGGCCAGGTCCAATCTGGCCTTAAACACTTCCAGGGATGGGGCAGCAGAGCTCCTCTGGGCACCCTGTGCCAGCCCCTCTTGGTCTGACATTTTCCCCATGTCCAACCTGACTGCACCCTCAGTCCAACACCATTGTCCTGTGCTGGGACCCAGAGCTGGGGGCAGCTCCAGGGTGTCTCAGAGCAGAGGGGGAACATCCCCTCCCTGTCCTGCTGCCCTCAGTGCTGAGGGTGAGCCCAGGAGACACCTGGCTTTCTGTGCTGCCAGTGCCCATGGCTGGGTCAAGCCCCGTTTGTCACTCCCCAGAATCCTCCAGTCCTTCTCTGCAGGGTGTTCTCCATCCATCCCCCATCCATCATCCATCCATCCGTCCATCCATCCATCCATCCATCCATCCATCCATCCATCCATCCATCCGTCCATCCATCCATCCATCCATCCATCCATCATGCATCCATCCATCCATCATTCATCCATCATCCATCCATCATCCTTCCATCCCCCAGCCTGTCCTGGCCCTGGGATTGCCCCAGCCCAGATCAGGACCTTGTTTTTGACCCAGTTCACCTCCCTGAGGCTCTCCTGCTTTTGGCATCTTTATTCCTGTACTTCAGCATCCTGAGGCCCTTCACCCATCCCTCCCCAGCTCTTAGGACACCCCACAGCTCTTCCCAAAATCAGAATCACCCCAAATGTTGGATAAATTGTTCCAGATGAGAGAGTGAGTCTGTGCCCCCGTGACTGAGCATCCCACAGGACGGGGCAGGAGGAGGGAGGGCCTGATGGAAGGACTCAGCAGGGAGGAAAGTCCCTCACCCCTGCACAAGGTGACACTCAGTGAGCCCACTTGGACAGACAGACACAGGGCTTTGTGCAGGAAGGAAGGCAGCTGGGGAATTGTGGAAAGGTTATTTTTAGAGTCGCATATTTCCATGATAAAGAGCAAGTATTACCTCTGGCTGAAAACTTTTTATAGCTCTGGCAGAAAAAAACTGACCAGAAGTAGTCCTACCTCCCAGAGCTTCAGCTGGGAGTGCCCTTGAGATGCTGCAGTTGGTACCCAAAGCACTGAGTGTGAAATGAAGACTCAAAATGCACCCACAAAGAATGCAGACACCTGAATGTGCCAAATCTAGATTTTTTTCTTTAGAAACAAAACAAAAAAACCCCAAACAAACAAAAAACCCACCTAAAATAAAATAATTTAAAAAAAAACAACTAAAAAAAAGCCAAAACCAAAAAGAGCATTATTTATGTTTTTTAACACTGACTGAAGTGCAGGAACTGTTATTTCACTGCAATTGTCAGGTCCCAGCAAGGACAACACACAGGCAGGTCACAGTAGCTGGGAAGGGCTTTAAGGACATCCTGCAGCCACTGTCACCTGCAGCCACTGCCAGCTGCAGCCACCATCCCTGCACTGCGCTTGTCTGGCAGCTTCTTCACACTCCACTAACTCAAGGAAATGGGATAGCCCAAAATTCTGACTTGGAAGGAAGGCATAACCCTCAGGTTGCCCTGTAAATTTGAGATTCAATGGCTCATTGTCAGGCAAAGGTCAAAAAAGGGAAAAAAATCCACCTCACAGTGCTGGGTACTTGTTCAGGGATCTTTTCATATAGCCATGGACTCACAGGGTGGTTTGGGCTGGAAGGGACCTTAAAGGGACCTCATTGCAACCCCCTGCCATGGCAGGAACACCTCCCACTGCCCCAGGCTGCTCCAAGCCCTGCCCAGCCTGGCCCRGAGCATTTGCAGGGCTGGGGCAGCCGCAGCTGCTCTGGGCACCCCGTGCCAGGGCCTCAGCACCCTCATGGTACAACATTTCCTCCTGATGCCCAGCCCAACATATTTTGCAGCCAATGGCAGCAGCAAAGCAGGGTTTGGTCCATCCATCCCCATCTGCACACCCAGCTCCAAGCACAGGAGTGAGCCAGCTCTGAGCCTGCATGTGAGTTACATGTGCAGGGCCCTCTTCCATGATCCCCACCCCAAGGCTGACTCACCGCCTCCATCTTCTGCTTGTTAATTCACCAAAATCAGAAACAGCTTGCTCCTGATGCAGCTCTGGAGCAGGGGAACACACCTGCCACTGCCTGGGGACCTCCCTCCCCCAGCAGGTTGGGCAGCCTCTGACCAGTTCCCCCCAGCACAGAGCTCTGCCCAGAACCTCCCCATCCACCCACCCTGCACCCTCCAGGTGCTGCCTGGGGGCTGTGAGCCATGGGAGTCACATGCCACGTGTGCCATGGGAGCTGTGTGCCACTGGAAATGTGTGCCATGGGAGTCACATACACATGGGCTTGTGTGCTGTGGGAGCTGCGTGCCACAGGAGCTGTGTGCCATGGGAGATGCAAAGCCACGTGCTGTGGGAGCTGCAGGAGCTGTGTGGGACAGGAGATGTGTGCCATGGGAGCTGTGTGAAATCAGAGCCATATGCACTGGGAGCTGTGTGCCACAGGAGCTGTGTGCCAGAGGAGGTATGTGCCACAGGAGATGTGTGCCATGGGAGCTGTGTGCCATGGGAGCTATGTTCCACAGGAGCTGTGTGCCACAGGAGCTGTGTGCCATGAAATGTGTGTGCCATGTGAGCCCCGTGCCAGGGTTCCCAGCACTCTGGAGGGGTGTGGGAGCCGTGTGCCATGGGAGATGTGAGCCAGAGGAGCTCTGTGCCATGGGAGCACATGCACTTGGAGCTGTGTGCCATGGGAGCTCTGTGCCATGTGAGCCCTGTGCCAGGGCTCCCAGTGCTCTGGAGGGGTGTGAAGCTATGTGCCATGTGCACTGCCCCCCACAGCCGTGGCAGTGCCCAGCAGTGCCCAGCAGTCCCGGGCAGTGCCCAGCAGCCCCTGGCAGTGCCCAGCAGTGCCCAGCAGTCCCGGGCAGTGCCCAGCAGCCCCTGGCAGTCCCTGGCAGTGCCGACGTGCTCCCTGGCACGCTCGCTGCAGCTCCCTCTCCTCCCCAGCCCGGCGGCAGCGCAGCGTCACCGCTGTGTCACCGTCACTGCTGTGTCATCATCATCAGTGCCTCCTCCCCAGCCCAGGAATTCACTGCAGGGGAATCTCAGCAATCCACTGCACGGGAATCTCAGGAATTCACTGCAGGGGAATCTCAGGGATTCACTGCAGGGAAATCTCAGCAATTCAATGCAGGGAAATCTCTGCAATTCACTGCAGGGGAAATCTCAGGGATCCACTGCAGGGAAATCTCAGGAATTCACTGCAGGGAAATCTCAGGAATTCACTGCAGGGAAATCTCAGGAATCCACTGCAGGGAAATCTCCACCCAGCACAACAGGGGACAGGGAATCCCAAAAAAAGCACCACCACCCAACCTTGCTTTCTTCCTCTTGCCCATCCCAGCTTTCCCTCAGTGTCCTTGCAGGGCAGGTGACCTCTGACAGGGGGAGGGAGGACAGAGAAAACTCAAGCACATCTTTAACGAGAAAGATGAAATCACACAATGGAGTGAACAGAAAATAACAGAGATGTTGCTTTTTTTTGTCATGGAAAGCAACAGTGACTTGGTATCAAAGCATAGCACGGTAGCGTCCTGTCCCTCCCCCAGCCCAAACCCTGAACCTCCGGAACCCCCAGGACAGAGACACCACAAATTCCTCCAGAACAACGCAAGGATGGCCTGGGCTGGATGGGAGGGGGGCACAGGATGGATGCAGGGCTGGCACTGCACAGAACAACTGCCAAGGACTTGCTCACCCTGCCCAGCTCTTGCACAGGCAATGTTTCTGTGTGCTGACTCCTGGTGTTCCCCTCAGCACCTGTTCTCTCACTCTCCCCAGCCCCACATCCCTGCAGCTCCCTCCTCTCATGTTGGATCCTCTTGCTGTCTGTCTCCTTTAATTATGGCTCCATCTCCACACTCTGCAATTCACTCTGCTCTGCCGAATCATTCTCCAGATTCCTTCCCTTGCCAGTTTTTGCCTTCCCCATTCCCTCCAATCCTGGGTTCAGTTTTAGGCATCTCATAACCAGAGCTGGGTCAGGGTCTGGAGCACCAGGAGAGGCTGAGGGAGCTGGAGGGGCTCAGCCTGGAGAAAAGGAGGTTCAGGAGGGACCTTCTGCTTTCTACAACTCCCTGACAGGAGGGGACAGCCAGGTGAGGGTCAGGCTCTGCTCACAGGGAACAAGGGACAGGACAAGAGGAAATGGCCTTAAGTYGTGCCAGGGSAGATTTAGGTTGGATTTTGGGGAATATTTGCTCCTAAAAGGCCTGTCAAGCCCTGGCACAGCTGCCCAGGACAGGGATGGAGCCACTGATGGGTTTAACACAGCYGGGGATGTGTGCCCCATGCTCAGAGCACAGGGCACTGTCCCACTGCACACACAGCAGCACTGTGGCAGCACTGTGGCTCTGCCTGCTCCATCCTGACATTTCAGCAGCTCTGTGGGAGCTATTTTGGTCTCTGCCAAGGGCAGAGCTCTGACACAGGCAGCAGAGGCAGGGGGAGGCAGTGGGGATGCAGGAGGAGATCAGCATCACCACCCAKGCTGTGGAGCCCACTGCCCATGCAGGCTGCTGAGTGAAGGGGGGCTTTGCTTCCAGCCTGGGCAGGTGGGAACTCCCCAGAGCTGTCCTGGAGGAGGCCATGGAAAGGGAAAGCTGCCCTGCCAAGCCCCTTCCCCCAGGCACAGCAGGAGCTGCACATCCCAGCCTGGCCAGGCAGAGCAGCCCAGCAGAGCAGCAGGAGCCTGCACAGCCCTCCAGGGAATCACAGCATCAGGGACGGGTGGGACCTGCAAAGGGGACCCAGCCCAACCCTTCTGCCATCCCAGGGTGCCCCATCCAGCCCGGCCCTGGACASTTCCAGGGATCCAGGGGCAGCCACAGCTCCTCTGGGCAACCTCTGCCCGGGCCTCACCTCCCTCACAGGCAAGAATTTCTTCTTAATATCTAATCTAATCTAATCTAATCTAATCTAATCTAATCTAATCTAATCTAATCTAATCTCCCCTCTTTTAGATTAAAACTGTTCTCCCTTGTTCTGTCACTATTTGCATGTAAAAAGTCACTCTCCCTCTTTATTTTCAAGCCCCCTTTAGGCTGGAAGGGGCTCTAGGCTCTCCCCAGAGCCTTCTTATCTCCAGGCTGAACACCCCCAGCTGCCCCAGCCMGTCTCCAGAGCAGAGGGGCTCCAGCCCTTTGACATCTCCACATTTCCCTGTGGAGGACCAGGTCAGAGAGCACATCTCCCCCCCAGGAACATCTCCCCACCACCACCAGGAACATCTCACCCCACCAGCAGGAACATCTCACCCCACCAGCAGGAACATCTCCCCACCACCAGGAACATCTCCCCAGCAGGAGCTGAGCCCAGAGCAGCTCAGGGCACAGGGGCAGCCACACGGGGCTGTCCTCTCCAGCCCTGCTGGGTGCAATTTGCCTGTATGCAAATCAGGAAGGGGTTTTCAATTTCCATTCATCCTGCACTGCTCATGAGGAGCCCCAGGGACACACAAGGAGGGAAAGGTTTCCAAGCCCCAGGTCCCACCAAGCCACAACTGCTGCGCAAAACTCCAGGAGGYGCTTGAGACCAACCTGGGCAGTCAGAACCTGGAGCCTTCAGGGACCCCAAGCTGGTCTCCTCCTGTACAGGAAATTGGAAATAGGAACACCAGTGCTGTGGGATCACGGGGTTATGGTCCCCCTGCTAGGRATGGAGCAAGGCAGCAGCAGCATCCCCCACAGCTGAGCTGCCAGAGCAGCTGAGTGCAGGAACACCCCACCAGGGGCTCAGCAAAGCCTGTTTACATCACAGGAATTTGGATTTTTCACATGAAAAAAATACCTCAATCATAAAAATATGGATTTTTTTTCCATTTTTCTGCTGCTCACAGCTGATGGGACATCATTCCCATCTGCTCCATCCATAGCAGTGACCACCTTCCCACCAGTGGGGGGTTCAGAGGCTGGTCCCCAGGGGAAGCCCCTCATTAGCAAAGGTAATGATTAGTTTCTTCACTTCAGGCTGCTGGAAACAGCAGCTCAGAGCTTCTCTAGTGTGAGAGCAGAAGGGGCCTGGGGGCTGTGTCCAGCACCCTGCTCAGACCTGGAAATGGAGCTGCAAAGGCAAACACTGACAAGCCCTTTTATCAGCATTTCTTTCATGTGAAACTGAACAACAGGGCAAACAAAAAAGAATGAGATGAAGGGTGGAAATGTCACTTCATTGTCTTCTCAATTAAGAGCAAATGTTACACATCCTTCCCCAGCTAAAGCTTGAGAGCAGCTCCATTTGCTGTGGCTCCACCACTGCAGAAGAGGAACAGCAGGAACTAAGCAGGATCTTCTTAAAATTCAGAAGAAAATAAGGTGGGTGATGCTCTGCCTACATTCTCCAACTTGCTTTCCCACCAGGCTGCTTTCCTGTAGCACCAGCAGCTATTAAAAGCCCTTGCAGTAGTCTCAAGAGCACAGAATTATCTTCCAGATTGGGAGCTCCAGATTCCTTTTGGTCATGGTGAGATATCTAATCCACACATGGTGCCATTACCCACTCTGAGCACTGTCTCTGCAAGAACCCAGATGGATGCCAAGAATAAGGCATTTCTTATAGCTGAGGCATTTTTTAAGAGATGTTAACATGCCTTGCATAAACGTGTCCTACTTTCTGACTTGGGCTGAACACACATGAGTCACTCAGCTGCATCCTCCTAAAGCCCACACCTGCACAGAAAAATCCCACCTCCCCTCTCACACACCCAACCTCATCAGGAAGTGGTGTCAAAGACAGGGACATRCTGCTTTTATCATCATTATTCAAAACTTTTAAGCCCTCAATGGGAAAAAAATGTTAGTCCACTSTTGGGGAAGATGAAACAGGAAAGCCTTATAAATATGATTGCCTGGCAAAAGATTTTGAGAATATGGAAACTATAAGTGAGATTGAAATGAAAGCAAGCTTTGAGATCCCTCAGTTACTGAACAACTGGAAAACAATGGTGTGGCCAGCTGAAGGTGATCCCCTTTGGATGGAACAACACCCTCTGCTTGCAGACAGCTCCAAGGGTCAGAGCAGACCCTACAGCTTGGCAGAAGGGCCCAAAGAGGAGTTTTTAGGGTTTAAAATGTAACACAGGATGGTAATGTAATGATTCTTATAGGCTGTATGGAAATGCTATAGGATTTGTACCTGGTACTAGATTGGTTAGTGAGAATGGGAATATTCAGCACAGAAGAAGATTTATGGTATTGTAACGGGAACCTCGCTCTCTTACCCTTTTATGCTCTTACCTTTTTTACTCTCTGCCCCTCTCTTCTCTCAGCCTGCTCCAGCTGTGGCTGCAGCTCCCAGCAGGGCCCTGCCCCAGGCCCTTTGCAATGAACCCCAAGCTCCTGACCTGGCTGCAGAGATCTCTGCTCTCCGTCCATCCTCACTGTCCTGCCCCCAGTGCCCCCACACTCCACATCACCCATGCACTACAGAGTCACCTTCCACAGCAGCACAGGAGGTGCTTTTACAGGACACTCTGAGCTCRGGAGTCCCAAAACCCAGGCATCAGCATGAGGTTTGAATTGCCCTTCATCACAAAACAGTGGGTGAGGTGACACGAAGGGACACAGAGATTGCTGCTCCTTCCAGGTGGGGGTACAGAGGGGACAATGTTCTCTGCCACACAAGGAGGAGGCTCTGCTGCGCTCAGAGAGCAGAGGGAGCACCTGACTGGCTCTGCTGCTCCTCCCATGGAAACAGGAGCCTTTCAAGCCTTGACATGGCCACCTCTCCTCAAAGCCTTCCCAGCAGGAAAGGAAAGGGCTGGCAGGGGTCACTCCAGCCGTGGCTCTTCACCTGGGCTTTGGCCGACAGACAACTTTGGAACCTCAGCCTTGTTTCTTCAACAAAAAGCTTCAAAGAGAACACCTGTCAGTCTGAGAACAGCAGCTCCCTGCAGCTGAGGGGAGCAGGCAGCATCACAGCTTGTGCTCAACAAGCCAAAGGCAAAGGCAGCACAGAAAAACCCCTTCCAGCCAGTCTGCCMCTGCTCTGCTTTCAACCCAGAAACTTTTTAGGAGAAACCTGTGGGTTTCTATCCCCTGACTAATTGAAGTACCCACAGAAACAAGCTGCACTGTCTTCTCATCTCTGCTTTTTTGCTCCAGATGAATGCTAATGCACCTATTCTGCCTCAACTGCCCTCAGAGCTCCAGAGACTCCTCAGGATCAGCTCCTTCTTGCACCCAGGGGCTCTTTATCTGAGGTTAAGGTCCTCCTTCTCCTGAGCCTTTGTATGCTCAATCTTCTAAGGCAACTCTTTATTTAAAAGACTAAAGACAAATAATTGTTGGGACTGGAAACCCTTTGACACAACCTGTCCGCCTGTTATATCCAACTGATCATTGCAAGCTTTAAAATATTGATGCAGCTCAAAAACCTCTCAYATTGCAATGAAATGTCAAACAGTGTTCAAACCACTGCCCACAGGCAGGGAAGGAGGGATGGTTTCATGTCATGGCACTAGAGAAAGGCTGGAACTGACACAGGCTCACTCTGGTATGTGGGAAGGTCAGGATTTGGTTATTTTCCATCCTAACTTTCCCCTGAAGCTGCTCCCTTCATGGCTGCAGTCTGAAGGAAGAGGAAAAAGTTTCAAATCTGGTTTCAAAGCAGAGCAGATGGGGCTTGGAGCACTCTGGGATAGAGGAAGGTGTTCCTGCCCATGGCAGGGGTGGAACAAGAGGAGCTCTTAAGGTCCCTTCCAACCCAAACCACTCTGTGACATTATCATTCTGTGATACCCACCACCTCTGACCACACTCAAGAGGAAAAGGCTTCCACCAGGTTCAGACTGGGACCATGGAGGTGACAGGAAACCAAAGAAGCAGCCCCTGGGTTATGGGAAATGGCACAAACATCCTTGTGTGCACACACACCCCCCCARTGGCTGAGCTGGAGATGGTGCCCACCAAAACAGCACCAAGGGCATCCCACAGATCAGCACAATCACGGACCTGGATGGTCKGGATTGGAAGGGACCATAAAAGTTCCTCTTGTTCCACCCCTGCCATGGGCAGGGACATTTTCCACTGTCCCAGGTTGCTCCAAGCCCCATCCAAACCAGCCTTGGGCACTTCCCAAGGGATGGGGCAGCCCCAGCTGCTCTGGGCACCCTGTGCCAGGGCCTGCCCACCCTCACAGAGAAGAATTTCTCTCCAGTACYTGAAGTGCTGCTGCCTGAGGGCTCCTTCCAGCCCTGAGCACCCTGGCAGCCACCAGAACAACAATGGATCACTCTCCTTGTTGAAAGTGCACAGGGAAGGGGCTCACAGGAGGCTGCTAATGAGGAATATCTGCACTAGATGGTCTTCAGCTGCACACACATCAGCACTTACAGATCACAAGCCAAGTCCTGACCTGCTGGATTCTATACCACTTGATTAATTATTTACCWCAAAGCTAATTAATCATCCATTAACTCTTGGTGAGCTCTTCTGCCAGTAGGGCACATTCATGGAGCGACTCAATAAATGCTTCCACCATTTAGAGCCTCACATGATTGAGAAAAATCTCCTGTGAGAGAGCCCCAGACATCTGAGAGGCCATGTCCCAGGTGCCTTTCACCTTCTTTACTGGACAGCTCTTTGGCCTTGCTCTGATCCTGTTATCCATGCCATGAAGCTCAGTGCTTCTCCAGACAGCATTTTTTTTTAGTTGCATCCAAAGCAACTCTTTTATTTGCATTTTTGCTAATAAACTGATAACTTGATTAGGAAAACACAGTTCTGCTCCACCTCTGTGGGGCCTGGAAACTCATTAACAGTGCTGAGAGATAAGATGCTTAAACCTATTAAGCAGGCTCTGCTGGCATTAAAAACAATTTCAAGTTTTGTTGCYTGCTCTCAAAAAACAAATTTCTCTCTGACAGATCCCAGGGACTGAGGCAGGATCAGCAGAAAGGGCTCTGGGGACACAGGAGGAGACATGTCACCACAAGGGAGTGACAGGGCCATTCTCAAGSCACACTGTCCTTAGAGAGTGCTTGGCCCCAGTGCTGCCCAGCCAGAGCCTTTGTAGCCATCATGCCCAAAACATCAATAATTCATCCCATTTCCCCAATCACAGAAGCAATTAGGCTGGAAAAGCCCTCTGAGATGATGAAGTCCAACCATTGCCAAGGGCACTACTACCAACCCACGTCCACAAGTGCCACATCCACATATCTGTTAAACCCACCCAGGAATGGGGGCTCCAGCACGACCCTGCATAGCCTGTGCCAAGGCTGGACAACCCTTCCCATGATGAAACTGTCCTCAACAGCCACTCTAAACATCCCCTGGTGCAACCTGARGCTGYTCCCTCTTGTCCTGTCCCTTGTTCCCTGGGAGCAGAGCCCACAGAATCACAGAATGATGAGGYTGGAAGAGACCTCTAAGATCAGAGCCCAACCTGTGCCCTAACACCTCAACTATAGCACCCAGTGCCATGTCCAGGCTTTTTTAAACACATCCAGAGATGGTGATTCTACCACCTCCCTGGGAAGAGCATTCCAGTACTTTATTATTCTTACGGGGGAAAATTGCTTCCTAATATCCAACCTATCCCTTTTCCTAATATCCAACCCACACCTCCCCTGCTGTAGCTTGAGGCTGTGTCCCCCCACAGCCCAACTCCCACCTGGCTGCCCCTCCTGTCAGGGAGTTGTGGGGAGTGAGAAGGTCCCTGCTAAGCCATGGCCTGTCCCTGTCACTCACACAGCACAGACTGAAGTGACAGATTAATTTCTTTGTCCCTATCAGCCAGCATCTGTAAACATCTCCTGTTCAGGCTGCTGGGGCTGGAGCATCAACCCAGGCCCCATCTCTCACGTCTCAGTCACAAGCCAGGGTTGATGGTAGCACCTCCCCAGCCCACGTGTCCTCGTGTCACCGTCTCCAGAGGAGCCTGGTCCAAACACAGCACACCATCACCAACTGCAGGGGAACTGGAGCGTGTTAACAACATGACAGGTCCCTGAAAGGGCAGCCCAGCACTCCACTGATGCAGGAATTGCATCCAAGAGCCAGCTACCGTGGGTAGAAGCTCTCAGGTGTGAGAAAACCCATTCAGCATCACCACACCCTGTAAGAGCCTGAATGAGGGATGTGGGACTCCCAGCAGCTCTCCAAAATGCAGTTTATTGGATCCAAGGTGTCACAGCAGTGCAGGGTGGTGGGTGACAGAGCTGTGCCCACAGCTGTCAGCTCCAGCTGCAGGCAGGCCTGCAGACCCTGAGTTTAGGTTACARTGCATTATAGACTTTTCTTTTGGTTACAATGCATTCTATACTTTTCTTTGCTGAGCATCTTAATACAGTAGAACCAATCTATACCTTACCTTTTATCTATAGCCTATCATAACTACTGTAATTACCATATTCATGTTGCTATTCTCTAATCACTAAAAGTCAGTACATTACAGTTTAAGCTAGAAGTTGTTTTTCAGTTTTCTTGCAGTGGAAAATTCTGAGACCTTTTTTCTACTTGCAACACTTGCTGCCTTGTTAGCCTGTGCTCTCTTTCTGCTTGGTAAAAACATCTTCTTGTTTGAAGTGGGTTTATCCTTTGCTCTAAGCCATAAAAACCCCTTCTAACTAACACACCCTTTGCCTCCATGGTTATCCAGTGAGACTGGCTCAGCAATTCTTTTCTTCTATATCAAAACTTGCTTCCATCTCTATTCCTTCATCAGACTCTACATTTAAAAGTCTTTCTGCCAAGCACACAKATCTGTGAGACTTTCCTGTCAAACTTTCATCTTTCTCAACAACAGCCCATGAATCCAGCCCCATCCCCAGGCCAGCATACCCCTCTGGGGCAGCCTCAGCAGTGGGGTATCCAGGGTGTGGGCAGCCCTGGGGTGCAGGCTCAGAGCTCCATCCCACCCCGTGCTCATGGAGCTCTGGAGCACCCATGGATGACAGGCAGGGGACCCCAGCACTGATAATTCAGCAGCAAACTGCCAGGGAAGAAGCCAAGTGACACATCAGGGAGTTTTTTCTCCTACTGAATGATCTCCAGCYCATAAGCAGCAGTGTCCCACTGGAATGGCAGCACTCTTCCATGATATTTCACTTTCCAATTGCTCCTCATTTCTATTATTTACACCTGGCCTGCTAAATTCACTTGGAAATACCTCAGGTCCCTCTCCCGCAGCTCTGCTGTAGTTGAAGGACCAAAATCCAGGACTGGAACCCAGAGAATCACCACCCAAGGAGGGGGGGCTGCTGCTTGGTGCTGTGGTAGCAGCCCAGTGGTGGTGGCCACACAAACTGTGGGTCCCTCCCCTTCAGGCAGCACCCACCCAAGGGGGTCCCAGCAGAGCAGGGCTGCAGGAGCCACAGCCCAGCCATGCAGGCAGCAGATGTGCCCTGGGACTGGCTGGCTGACAGGCTGAATCCTCCCCTGGAGAACGGGGAAGCGCCCTGCTCCTGATGGGAGCTGCTCCCCACTGCCTGCTGGCAGCCTGGCCATGCCCTTGCAGGGTCCAGGCAGCACAGAAATGACACAGGCACTGCTGGATGCAGCTCCAGCATGGCTGAACCACTGCTGYTCTGGGGAGGAGCTCCTGCCACGGGGAAAGCTGGGGGGACTTGAGGAAACTGGAATTGCCAAGAGAGGGGTCTGAGGGACGGACTGGGAATCAGTGGGATGGTCGTGTCCAAAGTGCTGCAGTGATGGCTCAGCGTGCAAGAGGAAACTGCGACAGGAGCGGCCCCAAGGGTCTCTGCTAGGACCAGCATTAGTTCATACCAGGAGCAGAATGAGTTCAAACCCCCATCAGGACACAGGCAAACCCCCAGCAAGGTTGTGAATGGTACCGAGCTGAGCGGTGGGGAAGGGGAAGGGATCCAGAGGGACCTGGACAGGCTGGAGCTGTGGGTCCACAGGAACCCCATGAGGTCCAACCAGGCCTGGCAAGGCCATGGACCTGGATCAGGACAATCCCTGGTGCCAGCAAAGAGATGGGGATACATAGAGATGGATGGATAGATGATGGATGGATGGATGGATGGATGGATGGATGGATGGATGGATGGATGGATGGATGGATGGATGGATGGATGGATGGATGGATGGATGGATGAAGAGCAGCTCTGTGAAGAAGGACTTTGTAGCTGAAGTCCCATTTGCCAAAAGAGATCTGGGACATCAGTGACCTCTGTGCAGTCCTTCAGCTCCCAAAGGCTGACATTTATTCTTGGAAACAGAGCTCAGAGTTTCACATTGCAACTTATTGATTCAAGCTGTGGGAAACAAGAACAAAAGCATCAGATGCTGACTCAACCCTTTCCTAATTTTCTAGAATTCTTTTCAACTCTGGCCAATAAAAGACTTGGCAGCAGGTATGACARAACAGGCAAGGAAGCAGAAGGATGGATGCAGGAATGAAGGGCATGCTGTGGTCTCTAAAAAAGGAGAAATTTAGATTACGTATTAGGAAGAAATTCTTCCCAGTGAGGGTGCTGAGGCCCTGGCACAGGGTGCCCAGAGCAGCTGGGGCTGCCCCTGGATCCCTGGCAGTGCCCAAGGCCAGGCTGGACAGGGCTGGGAGCAGCCTGGGACAGTGGCAGGTGTCCCTGCCATGGCAGGGGGTGGAACAAGATTAGCCCTGAAGTCTCTTCCAACCCAAACCATTCTGCAGATCCATGAATTCATGAACTTCCAAAGCCAGGGAAGCTGCTGGCACTTGCAGGGGGGGAGCTACAGGGGTGCTCTCTGTGAGCAGACCCTCACCAGCAGCTGCCCATTTGCAGGGCACAGCCACTGCCAAAGGCTGCAGAACAGTCTGGCCAAGCTGAGACCATCAGTGACAGCGCCTCAGATAAAGGCTACAACAATGTCCAACAGCAGCTGTGAGCAGGAAATGAGACCATGTGAGAGGAAAAGCCCTGCAGACCCTGAGGCCAGGGCAGAAGGAGGGGCTGCAGGTGCTCAGGCACCAGAGCAGAGCTTTTCCTGCAGCCCATGATGAAACCCATGGTGAGCAGGATGTCCCCCTGCAGGCATGGAGGATGCCACACCAGAGCATGGGAATGTGTCCATAAGGAAGCTGTGCCTCCACAGAGAGCCTCAGCTGGGGCATTCTCTCTCTTTTTTGCAGACTGAAGCTCTAACTGTGACCCTAACACCCAGAACCATTGCCCACTACACCATCCCCAGCCCTTGCCATTCAAGACCCTCCAAGTACCCACACAAGCTGCAATTCACCCCAAACTCTCAGAGCAAACAGCCTCAGCCTCACCAGGTCCTGAGATAAGCTAGGGAGTGCACACATTCATGGGGAGGAAGAAGCCAGGAGACAGACACTGCTCTGGGCTGTGGAGTATGCATGAAGCCAACCCCTACGTCCTCCCACTCCCTCAGTCCCTTTGCCAACAGCTCAGGTTGGGCAGAGGAGATGGGGACAACCCAGGAGACACCAAAGGAGCCTTACAGGAGAAAAAATAAATCCCATGTCCTGACTGAGCTTTTGGGCAGCTCATGACACCAAACACTGCCCAGCTCAGGAAACTGAGCAGAAACTTCTGTCAGGAGAGGTGGTAGAGTCCCCATCCCTGGATGTGCTTAACAAAGCCTGGATGTGGCACTGGGTGCCAGGGTTTAGCTGAGGTGTTGGGTGTCACAGACATCTTCTATGGAAAATCCTTTCCTCAGGATTTTTTCTCCTGAGAAGCTGAGAGGCCTCAGGAACACAAGGTAAACAATGATTATCTGCTGCTGTGGAATGCAACAGGTGCATCTGGGATTGGCCCATATTGATTGCTTCTAATTAATGGCCAATCACAGTCAGCTGGCTCAGACAGAGAGTCCAAGCCACAAACCTTTGTTATCATTCTTTCTATTCTATTCTTAGCCAGCSTTCTGATTAAATCCTTTCTTCTATTCTTTTAGTATAGTTTTAATGTAATGTATATCATAAAATAACAAATCAAGCCTTCTGAAACATGGAGTCAGATCCTCATCTCTTCCCTCAACCTGAGACCCCTGTGAACATGGTCACATTGGACAGGGCTGGAGCCTGCCACAAATGGCTCCTCTAACCCCTTGGGTTGCGTTGTGTCTGCAAATGAGGGATCTCTGGCCTCGTGGTGGGGTCCTCTGGTGTGGAAGCTGCAGGTGGTGTGGTCAGTTTGGCTGCCCACGGTTTGCCAACATCAACTGATAAGACATTGAGGAGAAATTGGAAGAGGGATGGAGGGGTGGACAGCCAGGATACCCAGTGGGACCAGTCTGGTGGTGCTGGCTCATGGCATGGCTGTGCTGCTGTGCAGCACATGGTTCTGCATCCAGGGTTCTACCCAGTGCTAAAAACAGCACTGAGCCTGGAGAAAAAGAGGCTCAGGAAGGACCTTCTTGCTCTCTAAACTCCCTGAAAGGATGTGACAAAATGGAAGAAAAATTATTCACAGAAATTGTGGTCAGGCAGTGGAATAGGCTGTGAAGGGCAGTGGTGGAGTCACCACCCCCAGCGGGGTTTAACAAATGTGGCTGTGGGGATATGGTCAGTGGTGGCAGTGCTGGGTTAACTCCATGGTCTTGGAGGATTGTTCCAACCTGAACGATTCCATGATAATCCTGTTCCTTTTCAGAGCAGTTCACAGAGTGCTGCTGTGTGTTTGACAGAATCACTGCAGTAACCGAGTGTTTCGCTGTCGTTCTAAATCCCTTCAGCTCTTGTTTCAGGAGAAAACACTCAGACAGCAAACATCTCTAATTTCCCATTGAACTCCCCCCCAAATCCCTGTATTTTACAGCCTCACAGCACCACCCACACTGTGCATGAGGCTGCAGCCCACTCTGTCAGGGTCTGTGCCCGCTGCCCCTCCTCAGCCGCGGCTGATGCGAGGGTGCCCCGGCAGCGGGGCTGCCGCGGCGTGGGTGCAGCACCAGCTGCACTCAGGGCTGGCAACAACCATTCCCTGCATCCCAGGGAGATGATTAATCACYGTGGGGGCACTGCTGCCCATTTGCTGTTACTGGAAACCCTGCAGAGAGCTGCTTGGAAGGGCTCTGCCTCCTGGAAGTGCCTGGGAGCTGCTCGGGCAGCTGCCAGCCCAGGCTGAGCCTTCCTGCCTGCCCAGAGCTGCCTGCTGCCATGCAAGGGCTTGGAACCCCACTGGCAGAGCTGGCACACTGCTGTTCACCAGCCTGGCCACCCACACACAAACACACGGCCTGGGCATCTGTGGGACGTTCTGGAGTGCCACTCAGACCTCCCATTTCCCAGAATCACTGGGTTAGAAGAGACSTTCAAGATCACAGAGTCCAACCCAGCCCCAACTGTGACCGTGTTCACAGGGGTCTGAGGATGAGGGAAGAGACGAGGATCTGACTCCATGTTTCAGAAGGCTTGATTTACTATTTTATTATATATATATTATATTAAAAGTATACTAAAAGAAKAGAAGAAAGGATTTCATCAGAAGGCTGGCTAAGAATAGAATAGGAAAGAATGATAACAAAGGTTTGTGGCTCRGACTCTGTCCTAGCCAGCTGGCTGTGATTGGCCATTAATTAGAAACATCCAACATGGGCCAATCAAAGTTCCACCTGCTGCACTCCACAGCAGCAGATAATCATTGCTTACCTTGTGTTCCTGAGGCCTCTCAGCTTCTCAGGAAAAAAATCCTGAGGAAAGGATTTTCCACAGAAGATGTCTGCGACAGTCCAACAGGAGGTGCCCCACGCTGCAGCCATGGCCTGCCCTCCTTGGCACRTGGCCACAAAGCTGCCCCTGCACCCACCCAGCCACGTCCCCCCCTCCACCAGAGCCAATCCACTCTGTGCACACCCACTGGGAGAGCTCCCAGGCTCCCTCAGCACTCAGATTTCCTGCTCTGGCCACCCCTTCCTCAGACTGCTTGCCTCAACTCTCCATTTTTAAATCACTTCTTCTCCCTCTCCTCCCACCTGAAGCACAGCCACACGAGAGTACAGTCACCCAGGGGGACACACAGACACTGCCTTTCCAAATCCAAACGGATTTTCATCAATAATTCCTCCTCAGGCTATTCCCAGCAGTTCCCCACTYGCTATCCCTGACTCTTTTCCCCTCTCAATAATTTAGCTGTAGCTTTGTGGAGTAATTTCTTGGCATGTGCCCATGGCAGGAGCTCCTGGTGCACCCACAGTGGGATCTCCATGGGTGATGCTGAGGTCCCAGAGCTCCCAGGACTTCTGGCCACCCTCCTGCTGCTTGTGCTGCTGCCCAGCTCCACTGAGCAGACCCTGCTGCTCCTGCTCTCAGCATGCCTAGAAAGCAGCAGTCTCCCACACCTCAGAATAATCTCAGGAAAGAGTAAAAGGATTTAGGGCTTGCTCAGCTCAGCCCTCCTAAACCCATTTCTGCAGAGAAGGGATTATCCCAGTGCCAGCACCAAGACAAGGACTCAGCAGGAGCAGGCAGAGCTCCAGCTGCAGAAGGAAACACTGCTGGGGCTGGAGGGCTGCAGAGCAGCCTCCCCACCTTGGTGTTCACACCTCCCACCACCCCAGCAAYGCCAAACCTCAGAGCCAAAAGCATGGGGAACCCCAAGCATGTCCATGCCAGGAGGAGGACTGAAGGGATGGGAAGGGGATGGGGGGCAKAAGATGAGTTTTTCTCATCTTCTTCCTGGAAGATGAGAGAAACTCAACCACAGACCAGTGTCTGTGACACCCAGGAGTGTCATAAACAACTTTTATGGAAAGGCCTCAGGAACAAAATGTAACCAATGGTTATCTGCTGCTGTGGAATGCAACAGGTGCATCTGGGATTGGTCTCATGTGGTTGTTTCTAATTAATGGCCAATCACAGTAAACTGGCTCAGACTCTCTGTCCGAGCCACAAGCCTTTGTTATCATTCYTTCTTTTTCTATTCTTMKTGGCCTTCTGATTAAATCCTTTCTTCTAGTCTTTATTAGTATAGTTTTAATGTAATATATATCATAAAACAATAAATCAAGCCTTCTGAAACATGGAGTCAGATCCTTRTCTCTCCCCTCATCCTGGGACCCCTGTGAACACRGTCACCCAAAGCTGTGCCACTGATGCCACCAATGCCACCCAGCATCCCACCTGCTGGGGACAATGCCACAGCCCAGCTCACTGYCCACAGGGCAGGGCTCCTGGCTGCTACACAGGGGTCTCTGGCTCTTCTCCCCTTGGAATACAGCTGGGAACCACTCCAAACCCAGCAGGAAGAGGCAAGGACAGCCTGAGGACACCATGTGCCACAGCCCAAGCATCCAGTGATGGCTGGGAGAGCCCTRCACTGGAGCTGAGCTCTGCCAGCCCAGACAGCAAGGGGCACAACTGCCATATCCCCCCACATTCTGGCTCCTTTCTCTCTTTCCTCCCTCTTTCTGACCTCCCTGGATGCAAAGACTCAGGACAGGAGAGAGCCAACAGACTCCCTGTGCAGCTCAGCTCACCCATCCACATGGATCCCTGGCAGAGCTCAAGGAGCAGCCAGGGCTGGAAACCATAACGGGAGCAAAGTTGTTGTCATATATAYCAAKAGTTCCACTATCATTATAGTGCAAGGATTCCATATTGCCAGAGCATCACACCTCCTCAATATCTCTCACAGGCAGCTCCTCTAAGCACTGACTSTTCCTRGTCCTTGCAGYTGTCATCTGACTCCTGATCCCACCAATCCACTCTTTTATACCACTTGTTCTTATTGGCTACAGGTGGGGCCTGTTAACATCAGGCCTGCTCCTAATCTTTAGTAATTGGTCCAGCTGCAACTCATTGGGGGATAAGATTACATTCTATACCACCTTCATTTACCCACGCTGTGTCCCCCTACACAAATTCACACACACAGCATGAACCAACAGAGAGAGACAAGGGTGCCGCAGGCTCAGGGCAGCGATGGCCTCGTGTCCCCTCACCTCCAGGGCTGCCCCTCCATCCCAGCACCCAGAACAGGGGCTGAGCACRGTGACACTGCTGCTGTCACACAGAGCCCAGGAGCCACAGGTCCCCCCTGCACTGAGATGGGAGCAGCAGCACCTCAGGCACTGAGGATGGGCTCCTGCTGCACGGCCACCTCCCCACTGCCCATCAGACCCCAAGCTCTGCGGTGCAACAGGGAGTCCTGCCCAAAGGAGAAAAAGTTTTCCAGCAGCAGCAACAGCACAGGTTCCAGGAGTGCCACTAAACYTTTGGTGTGGGAATCCACAAAATCAGAGGGGTTTGGGAAAGCTGCAAAAGGCAGCCYYAGAGACAGCAGAACTGGGATTAGAGCTAAGCAGCAGCCATSAGATWGGTCAGCAGAAAAATTATTTAAACTGTAGAAAAGCAAGGACAAACAGAACAATGGTCTGTGTATTAATGCTTGTATAGAATAACTCCCTAAGCTACAGAAAAGTTTATCTAACAAGGTATTAGGAAGGTTGATGCTTAATAATGGAGCTCTGTGTGTGGTGTTTTAAGGCTCACAAGCAGGTATTGTATTTGAAATAAGCAAGCATTGTTTAACCAAAGGTATCTGTGCTTATGGTGGTTGGATAGAACTCCTGTCAATGTGCTTTTGCTGTGAGTGATTGGTCAAAAAATTTATAAAGTGAGTTGTAACATTAAATTCTTGGTCAGCTGCCTGGGATGTGAGCTGCTGGCRTCTTCCCATTGTCATAACCATGGAATGAGGCTGATGCTGGAAATCAAACAGCTCAAGGCACGTTCCTCAGCAGTCCTGTCCTGTTTGTGATTTGTACAGAGACCCCTGGCCRGCGTCACTTTGGGCTAAACTAAACCCAAAGTAATTACAGAACAGCTGATTTTAATTATTTTGTAACATGTTGCCATAAATCAGACTCCAGTTAATCGATATTAACTGCACTCAGTGTGTGATCAGCCAGCACTGCTCAGGGTGATGGAGCAGACAGTGGGTGCTGGTGATCAGGGATACTGATGGTCATGGAGCAGGAGAACTGCACAGGAAAAGGGAAAATCACCTGGGACAACACATTCTGGGGAAACAAAAGAAACAGCCACAGGGGCACAGAAGAGAGGACAGAGATGTCCCAGGTAGCCTCACTCAGCACTGGGATGATGCATGGAAAGCCCATKGCTGGAAAAATCCCAGATTTACAGAGACAGGGCAGCTGGGAGTGCTGGCTTARGAAGGGCATGGAACAGAGATGACATTGTTGAGAGATTGAACTAGAAACAAGTTTCAGCAAGTTTCAAACTATGGCCTTGCAAAAAGACCATATTTTAGAGAATTAGAACTGTGAAAGATGCATTGCAGCAAGACCACATGGGGTAAAAACAAAGGTGATTGGTGTTAGAAGTTCAGCAGCATTGTGTAGCAAAAGCTAAGAGGCTGAAAAAAATTTACAAGGTATTATAACCAGGAAATTGATTGGCTTCTGATAGAATGGTGTTGAGCTTTACATCTCTTATGTCTCACCCTTCAACAAGACTGAAAATTGAATAAAATCTTTTAAAACACCTCTCAGTTGCCCTGTCTCTGTAGAGCTGGGATTCTTCCAACAGTCCAGTGTCCAATTCCTGTGGGCAGCACCCAGGGGCTGGCAGTGGGTGCCACCATGCTGGGCACGACGTGGCTGTGGGAGCCTCAGGCAGGTGGGGGCCAAGGGAAGGTGGGGAACAGCAGGAGCAGTCCTGCTTTCATCACCTGAGCATCCCTGGCACCCATGGCATGAGCATCCCCACACCCATGGCCTGGGCATCCCTAAATTCACAGCCCAGGCATCCCTGGTACCCCCATGRCCTGAGCATCCCTAAACTCATGGCCAAGACATCCTTGGCACCATGGCCTGGGCATCTTCAAACTCACAGCCCAGATATCCCTGGCACCTAAGGCAAGAGCATCCCTAAATTCACGGCCCAGGCATCCCTGGCACCTATTGCAAGAGCATCCCCAAACCCATGGCCTGAGCATCTCTAAACTCACAGCCCAGSCATCCCTGGCACCCCTGGCATGAGCATCCCTGGCACCCCCATGGCCTGAGCATCCCTAAACTCACAGCTGAGGCATCCTTGGCACCATGGCCTGGGCATCCCCAAACTCACAGCCCAGATATCCCCGGCACCTAAGGCAAGAGCATCCCTAAATTCACCGCCCAGGCATCCCTGGCACTATGCCCTGAGCACCCCTAAACTCATGGCCAAGGCACCCCTGGCACCATGGCCTGAGCATCCCTAAATTCACAGCCCAGGCATCCCCACACCCATGGCATGAGCATCCCTAAATTCACAGCCCAGGCATTCCTGGCACCCATTACAAGAGCATCCCCAAACCCAAGGCCTGAGCATCTCTAAACTCACAGCCAAAGCATCCCTGGCATCCCCATGACATGAGATCCCCAAACCCATGGTCTGAGCATCCCTAAACTGATGGCCAAGGGATCCCTGGCACCATGGCCTGAGCATCCCAAACTCACAGCCCAGGCATCCCTGGCACCATGCCCTGAGCATTCCCAGCCCATGCTCACCCCCGTTCTCCCTGCACCCCGTGGCACCCACTGGGCAGTGCCAGGAGAACTGGGCTGGTTTAGGGCTGAAGGGTGGCATTTTGCCAGCCTGTTCCCACAGACCACGGGGAGGGCTGACAGGTCACTCCCAGGACAGCTGTGAGCACAGGGTGACACAGCTGAGCCACCACGACCTGCCAGCCCTCGCTGTGCCCATGTCCCTCACACACACACTGCCTGAGGCTGCCCAAGCACAGCACCCACACCCACACACAGGAAACCCCAGCCCATCCCACACTGACAGATCCCACATTCCACAGAGGAAGGGAAGGACAGCCCAGCCTGAAAAGCTCAAGAAACACTGAGCAGCAGATAGGCCAAAAGTCCTGGAGACCTCATACCCTGGGGTACACATTAAAACCAGAGCTGGGGCAAGTGCTGGGGCCTGGGAAGGCTGGGGCTGTGCAAAGCCCACACAAAACACCTGAGCTGCTGTGGTGACCTGCCAGGATGAAGGCAGAWGGGCAAACAGCTCCTCAAGCAAAATGTGTTTGTTCCTGGGCTGACATTGGTGTGTAAATCAATTGTAAACAGACTCAGGCTGGAAGTGAGAAGATCACTGCAGGGTATGTCCTAGAGAGGCCCTTCAACAAGGATTACAGGCAGGAGAGGCAAAACTCCTCCAAGATGGAGCTGGAGCAGTGTCTGCAAGGGTGACAAAGCATCTGTGTGACACAGGGACAGGACAGAGCCACCTGAGGCAACCCAAGCACAGTGTGGCACAGCCAGAAGGGCCAGGGGTGGCATTAGCACCAYGCTGCTGGGGATGGCCAGGCCAAGTGAGGTACTGGAGGCAGTTTGGGAGATCCTGGACCCCATCCCTGCACCAAACACCCCTCCAGTCTCTACATCACACACCAGCYACAGCTGAGAACACACTCTCTTGGGACTGCCTGCTAAGAGCCACAGGGCAGGTGGCACCTGCTCTCACTGTCCCCTTGGGTGCCTGCTCTGCTGTGGCTCTGCTGCCACACCATGCCCTTCCCACCCTGCTGAGGACCAGGGCATCACCAGGGCACTGCTGTGTCCTCCAGCCTCAGTCCCACTGCAGGAGCTGTGGGAAGCAACCAGAACCATCCAGYCTCCCTGGGCCACTCATGATTTTATGTCCATCAAAGCCACTCCACATCCTGACAGCCAACCAGGCCAAGGGCAAAGTCCTGCAACTGGGTCAGGGCAACCCCCAGTGCCAGCACAGACTGGGGCAAGGCTGGAGAGATGATGGACGGATGGATGGATGGACGGATGATGGATGGATGGATGGATGGATGG